>LPNX010198262.1:304372-353894 GCA_001517045.1 Pseudotsuga menziesii | reverse complement strand
GTCCTGTCATGCACTAGCTCCCTGATGTAGTGCATGTGAATCTCTACATGCTTGGTCCTCTGCCTGGTAACTAGATCCGTGGATATCTTAATAGCACTCTAGTTGTCACAAAAGAGGACAATGGACAAAGTAATACCAAGATCAAACTCTGAGAGAATTCCTTGCAACCAAACTGCTTGGATGCAAGCATTCACCGCTCCTCGATACTCAGCCTCTGCTGAAGATAGTGCTATGGCAGCCTGATTTTTGCTTGAACGAAAAATGGCACCACCACCAAACATGAATACATATCTGGAATTTGAATTCCGATCAATAGAATCACCCTCCCAATCGAAATCTGTGTATCCAACCAGCTCTAGCTCGGAGTCTGCAGCATAGTGAATGTCATAGGTCCTGGTTCCCTGAATATACTGGAGGATCCTCTTGGCTGCCTTCCAATGAAGATCATGAGGCTGTTGCATGCATATTGATATAGAATTCATGGCATAACAAATATCAGGCCTAGAATGTGTCAAGTACAACAATCAACCAATCAGTTGTCGATAGATAGTGCAATCCATGGGAGGTGTGTGTTTCCCTTCTTCAAGGCTGATCCCTGAAAGGAAAGGGAATGGCATAGGCCTACATTTATCCATGTTAAAATTGAGTAATAGGTATGAAGTGTATTTGGACTTATTGACCATAAGCCCATCATAATTTTGCTCGATTTTGAGCCCCAAAAATTGTTTTAGAAGCCCCAAATCACTCATTTCAAAGGCATTGTGGAGAGCAGTTTTGATGGCTGAAATGGAGGCAATTGTGCTACCTGTGATTAGTAAGTCATCAACATATAAAAAAATGATAATTAGATGACCATAATGCTTCTATAAATACAAATTTGGATCTGATCTACATCTCTGAAAGTTTTGCGAGAGAAGGAAAGCATCCATCTTGGAATACCACTCTCTTGGGGCATGTTTTAACCCGTATAGTGACTTCTTTAGCTTGCAAACCAAATATGGATCAGTGATGTAGCACTCATGCTGCTTCATGTATATATCCTCATGAATATCTCCATGTAGAAAGGCTGACTTAACATCCATGTGATGCACCTCCTAGTGCTTGGATGCTGAAATAGCCAAAACAAGGCGGATGGAGTCCATTTTTGCAACCGGTGCAAAGGTATCATGGTAGTCCACTCCTTGGATCTGAGAGAAACATTTTAATACCAGCCTTGCCTTATATTTTTAGGTTCTTCCATCAGCAGCAACCTTTTTCTGAAACACCCACTTGCATTGAACCAATTTCCTTCCCGGAGGAAGAGAAACTAGCTCCCAAGTAGTGTTTTTCTGAAGAGAATTCATCTCTTCATCCATGGAAACTTGCCATCTCAGATCATTCCAGGAATGGTAGTATGATTTTGGATCTTAACTAGTCATAAAATATCAAGTTTTAGACAGCAAATTATCAGAACAAGAGAGTGCAATACCTGCTCTTTGGAAATCAGACTGGGTTCTCCTTGGATCATCCGAATTTCCAATGTTGTCTCCTGCAGAGGAGAGTGTCTGTTGGGCCCATGTAGGAAGATTATTTTGCACTTCAGGTTCTGATTCAGCATCTGATGATTGCTGCACACTGATATAAAAAATCAGAGGATCCAAATCAGGGTCATCACCCCCAATTTCATCATCCAAATATTCAGTAGAATAGGAAGGAAATTCAACAGTTTTCTCCTTCACTAGTCCCATCTCTTGAAGAGGCTCATCGAACTTGAAACTTCTCTTGGTGATGATCTATTTGGTCCTGATATCCAGCAGTTTGAATCTTTTAGATTCATCAAGATACCCAATAAACAGACATTCTATGCTTTGCTGTTGTAAATCCCTTCTTTTATCAAGCGGAATCCGGGCCCATGCAGTGGACCCAAACACCCGTAGGCTCGACACATCCGGATTGTGTCCAAAGTATGCTTGGAAAGGAGTATTTCATTTCATGGATTAGTGTGGCACTCTATTCTGAATGTATTCTGTATCATGCATGGATTCAGCCCACAAATTTGCAGCTAGCTTCTTTGACTGCAACATATAGGTGGTCATCTCCTTGAGAGACCGGTTCTTCCTTTCCGCTACTCCGTTCTGCTGGGGAGTGTAGGGAACTGAATGCTGGACCTGAATACCACTTTGGGAGAATATGTACAGGAACTCATTACTGACATAATCCCCTCCATTATCATATCTCAAGATCTTGATCTTAATCCCAAAGGCATTTTCGATCAAGGCCTTCAATTCAGAAAATTTTTCACATACTTCTGATTTCTTTTTTATAAAGAAAACCCATGTATACCTTGAAAAATCATCAATAAAAGTAAGGAGGAATATTTATCCATTCATGGATGTTATAGGCATTTGACTGCTGATATCAGAATGTATCAGCCCCAATATGCTTGTAGCTCGGTTTGCCTTCCCCCGATTGAACTTGTGCTCAGGGTGTTTTCCAATCACACAGCCCTTGCAAATTACCGTGGTTGCCTTGATGACTGGGAGGCCTTCAACCATGGAGTCTTTCTGTAATTGCTGTAAATATTTGAAATTAAGATGGCCAAACCTCTCATTCCATAGCCTACTAACCTCATTTCCATGAGTTAGCAGAGTAGTGGGCTTTGCATCTGCAACAAAGTGAGAGAACTCATAGGCTTTTGCATGATGATTTGCAAGGCCTTTTGCAATGAGTTTTCCGGATGCAATTTTTGTTATCTCAACATCATTTGGGATGAAAGAGACTCTCTTAGGCATTCCTATATGTGTCATTTTATAGACACTAAGGATATTTTCTACTAGAGACGGTACATACAAAACATTAGAGAAAAAACCATTTTCAAGATCTATACTACCTTGTCTTTCGAAAATGATGGTGGAGTCATCTCCCATGTGGATGGGGATGGATTTTCTGGTCTCCAAGGATGAAAAGGAGTCTTTTTTAGACATCATGTGATTTGAATCTCTAGAGTCAATCAGCAATGCTTTGGAATTCGAAGTGCTTGCTATGAAGGCATGACCTTTCTCATGCTATGGTTCTTGATCTTGGTGATCTCTCCTCCGAAAGCTCTCCGGAAGATTGATGTGATTCCTCTCAAGGAGAGAGGTTGCTTCATCAAGCTTTTTCTTCATGCAGGCATGTTCATGTTGAAAAACCTTCCCGCAGTAACAACACTTGAATTTTTCTTTCCCATTGTGCCCTTTTCCTTTGTTCTTCCTTGAACTAGAAGATTCATCATGCTGCTGGTTTTCAACTCTAGGCTTGGGAGCATCAAAGTTAGTTTTCTGATTTTTCTACTGCTTTCCTTTACCCTTCAGATCTTTGGGCCCTGAGACATGGAGGGCTTGATCATGGGAAGATCGGATGATAACCATCTAGACAATCTTGTCATGTTCATTAGTTAGGGACTCAATGAAGGCATTGAGTGTAGGCATCTTCCATCTGGGGGTTGTGAGCTTCGCCGCACAGAATGTAGAAACAAAAACTGAATAATTAGCCCCGAGTTTGGAGAGAATGGAAAGGATGAGCTGATCATCTTCCTTCTCCATATTGCATTGCTTCAAAAGTA
Source organism: Pseudotsuga menziesii (assembly GCA_001517045.1). Lineage (NCBI taxonomy): Eukaryota > Viridiplantae > Streptophyta > Pinopsida > Pinales > Pinaceae > Pseudotsuga > Pseudotsuga menziesii. The sequence continues at coordinate 350,311 of LPNX010198262.1, read as the reverse complement.
AAACAGTATGCTTGAATTTTGTAAAGAAATCATTCAGAGTCTCGAAATTGGAAGGTTGGAGAGACATGAGTTCATTTTTGAGCTGGTAAACCCTCAAGTCATCATGCTTTCCATATAGATATTCCAATTTTTCCCATATTTATTTCGGTGTCTTCAAATCCATAATATGGAAGAGAAGGTCTTGGGAAATAGAGAGGCACAAGAAACCGAAGGCTTCATCCTTCTTGTTCAAGAATATTGATTTTTCTACGGTGGATCTAGGCTCAACCTCAGTGTCCATGGTGACTTTAAAAAGTCCTTTGGAGTGTAATTGAATCTCCATATAACTTTTCCATGAGTGGAAATTGTATGGAGTCAAGAGATCTACTGAGGAAGCCATCTGGATGTGCTGTAGCAAATGCTTCACTTGTAGAAACCTGAAAAATCAAAATAGAAAGGGAAAAATAAGGTCGGACAGCTTGCACATTATAGGATTTCATCACACCCAGCATAGTCAATCAAGCAAGCTTGATCAACAAGTTCTTTTCTTGGGATATTGAGTGGTAAGCCTTGAATTCTGGTGCAGTGCTGGAATTTTGAGCTATTGCTCACTTTTCATGGAGAAATCTGTCAAAAAGATTGTTTTTGAGAGACAGATCTTCATCTTGCTGTATGCTCTGATACCATATTATTCTTGTACATTGATCTAGGAACAAATAATTAATCTCATCAAGAAATAATCAACAAATAACTCAGAAATGGTGTTAATCGGAACCGGAATTGGTTTCCGCTCTGTATATTTAATAAACAATGAATGGTTACAATAACAATGTTAAGCAATAGCTTGAATCAATGAGAAATTTGAATACCTAAGGAGGCAATTTGAAATCAATGAGTGAGTCTGGCTTAACTAACTGTAAGCCATTAATTCAAACTTAGTTAACCTCTTGACCAAAACCCTAATTGACTCACCAAACCCTAACTGATGTTGAAGTGCATCAAATGATTGAATCTCAACTGAAGGAGATCAAACACATGTCATAGCAAGCCAACCATCAAGTGCTAGTGCTCCATGAATTCAATGAACCCCGATGAGGTTAACTGAAGCTGAACTGATCATTAGAAGTTGGTGGAGGCGCCCCTGTTGACTCCAGATCATTAAATAATATTAAATAATCATTAAATAATATATTTAATGAGAGGAGGCACCTTAATTGACTAGTTGAATTGATTGTAACCACCAGTTAGCAATTAGGTGCATTAATATCACTCAGATCACCCTCGGAGTGCTCCGGTTAGCCTCCTTGACTGTATGAGAAGGATAAGTTAGCCTCCTTGACTATAGGTAGACATGGGTGTGAATGGATGATGGAAATTAATGCTCCATTGATGTGAATTAATGTCAATTATACTTAGGATAGTGGTTTAACTAGGCCAATTTGACCAAAAAGAGTGTGTATGATGGTAAATGTCTCCAACACCAGGCTGCGTCGAGACAAGCTACGGCTTCGTCTCATCTTACCCAAATGACGGATGTACTTTTAGTGCAATCATCGAAACAAAAATGTAACCAACAACCTGTATGGAATAAGAAGAAAGTTAAAAACAATCAAAAGGGTGGGAATAGGAATGAAAATGCTAATAATGACAAGAACAATAATAATTCTGGGGGGACAAGAAACCTAAAGGTAAGGTTAAATTTCCTTACAAGATTTGTGGGGATGATCACCTCACTCACTTGTTCCCTCAGATAGCAAACGCCTCAAATTTCAGTGCACAGAGCCTAGCTGTGTTGAAGAATCCTTTACCACAAAACTAGAATATGAACTCAAGGACTGTGGACCTTGGTAGTGCTTCTGGTGGGAGTCCAAACCTACCAAAAAATGTTAGTGGTCGAGGTTGCATCAACATGATGGATGCCTAAAATGTTGTGATGCATGCTAAATATTGTGGGACATCACAACCTGACCTAGGGAAAGAACCTGCTCCAGCTGAGATCCCTTTGCGTATTGAAAATCCTAGCAACAAGCCTGAAGCTCCACCTTGCATTCCAAATGGAGTTTTGAAGCATTCAGGGCACAATCCTAACTTCTGAGCCACCCAGAACTATTCTATTGTCAAGGATTTGGGCCATAATCCTTGTGCGATGTGTTCTTTAGATGTTCTTTAGACTTGCCCTCCACAAAGGAAGGCCTTGTTGTCTACTCTTGGGGTTGATGATGGAAGCTCTCCTTCGGTGATAGAATTTGAAACTCATGGAGTCCAGCCTCACTTTCCTTACTATGTGTCCCTTTTGGTTCATGTAGAGTGTCTAAACAACACTATCAAGTGCACAGGGATTGTTGAAGGCATTGTGGATTCCATGATGTCTTTGGTCTGTTGGAAGGGTTTGGGTTCTTCTACGTTGTCTAAGTCGGGCACCATGTTGACTACATTTGGTAGAATATAATTTCGGCCGCATGGTATACTTCCTTGCCTTGAGGTATAATTGGGAGGGAAGACTATTGTGATTGAGGTTGAGGTGGTTGATGTGCCCCTCGAGTATAATCTTTTACTATGTAGGAACTAGATTTATAACATGGAAGTGGTCACATCATCCCTATTCCGGGTTGTTGGTTTTCATTTGGATGGGAATATTGTTACGATCAATCAATTATATTTTGATAATTCTAGTTTGAAAGCATCGTTTGGAGCTTCTATCCTGGTTATCGATCATTCTCAGCCGAAAACTGAGGGTGTTGGGGTGTGCATGTATCCTTCATTTATGGGAACTTTTAATTGTTTTGCACCTGTTCTTATGATCGGTTCTAGTCTTGGTAAGGCCTCAACATCGTTGAGTGCAGTTCCTTTTCACACTTTGCATATGGAGGATCCTTGGACTCTTCCTTCTCTGAGTACTTTGGGTGAAGATTCTATACCTGTCGAGACAGGCATGCCATTGACTACAACATTCATTAGAGGAAATTTCAACTCAAAATGGGCCTCCTAAAATGAATTCATAAAATAATAGTTAAAATAATAAAATAATATTTATTAATTTTGGAGGAAGAAAAGAAAAAAACTACTTTTTTGTTTGTATTTTTGACATATCTCCCTGTGTTTTTACTAAAATTTCGACCGGGAGAGCTCGTTGGATGCGGAATTAAATTCCGCATCCAACGAGTACCCACTCGGCATACTTTTGACGGACCCCACTACCCTAAAAACAAGAAATACCTAAAAAAATGGGGTAGCGGGGTCCGTTAAAAGTATGCCGAGTGGGTACTCGTTGGATGCGGAATTTAATTCCGCATCCAACGAGCTCTCCCGATCGAAATTTGAGTAAAAACACAGGGAGATATGTCAAAAATACAAACAAAAAAAGTAGTTTTTTTAATGATACCTATCCCCAAATTTATATTAAAAAGTGTTTAAGACCTATACGGTATTTCAAATTTAAAGAAATTTCATTGGCTAACACATGATGACATGGAATTTGAATAAAAGTTAAAAGGCCCATTTTGAGTTGAAATTTCCTCTAATGCGTGGCTTATCAAGCTAATATTTATTCTATTGTAGATTCTAGTCCTTCCTCTTTGTGGATGGAGGAGGAGGACCCTTATGCACTTCTTGCTTGGGTGGTTGCATCATCTCACTCTTATGACTGCTTCAATGACACTTTTCCATAGGATGAGGCTATTCTCGAAGCTATGTTGGGTGTTGAACTTCCTTGGCGAGAGTTGCATCATAGATATTAATTTATTCCTAAGCTTGATGATATAGGGTGTGAGCACTATAAGGCAATATTTAGCGACAAAGATGGTAGGATCGTGGACCCATTAGGCTCTCCTAGCAAGTATGCCGAAGGGAACATGGCCAAATTGTCACCACTATACCTATCAAAATTTCTCACGTTCCTGGCAAGGTTGAAAATGTGTACATTGTGGGGGATTGTTCCCCTAATGAGGTTAGAAATTACATCGAATATTAAGGAAACTATAGTCCATTGTTTCCTCATTTTGCTTATACTTGAGTATGCATCCCTTTGTACCTTTGGAGCACATAGTTTTATTCCCAATATTTCCTTTTCTTTGTGAGCTTGTTATCAAGAGATGGAGGATTGAAGTGGTGGAGGCCCGGGTGGAGAACTCAACTTATCCGGTTCACAAAAGTGCCGACAAAGTTTGTCACTAAGATATCTTTGTTTTATTAATAGAAATATATTTTCCTGTCCAATACATGTGCATTTTAAATATGAATATTGAATACATGGATGTATTTACTTTCTTATACATGATTGATTATATATGCTAGAGTAGGTCTAACACATCATTATATATCATGCTTTCTTTGTTTGTTGTTGTTGAGAGCGAATTTGGAATACAAGTCTCATTGGAAAAGCTCAACGAGGATCTACTTCAACCGTCCGAAATAAGGTACAGTTTTATATCCCTTAGGGTTAGATGATTTTACTTCTCTTGCATATTGGAAAGGATTGATTTCTGGTGGCATACTGTCTATTGTGGTACCCCAAAGCTGTAGAAAGTTTCTCTATGTAACAACAATCTTCCCATGGAGGATATGCTACAATCAACTATATATGCCTTGTCTAGAATGCTTCCTATTATTGTTTCCATGTCTTGGTTTGAGAACAAGATCAATCAATTGAAAATCCTCGATGTGACATCCCATTTTAAAAATTCTAAAACAAAAACTAATATTGAAACCAAAAATTATTTGACATAACAAATGACAAGGAAAAACCAGTTACCAATGAATCGTCAATATGGGATACTAGTGTAAAAAAATATACTTTTTTTTTTCACAGTGCATATTAGGAGGGATTAAGCACAAAAACAATGGAGTGGAGATATTTGCAGGGAATTAACACAAAGGGAATAGATGATGTATTAATTTAATTACTTTTTTTAAATCCTCCTCTGATTTCAATATTCCTACAATGGAATTGACCAAGGGAGAGATTCCACTGGATGTGGGTTTCCTCATTGCAATGGATCCTTTACATGGATTTAATTGGAAAAATGGACATACACAAACAAAAAAAGGAAGAAAAAAAATAACAGAGATAAAATATAGAGAAGTAAAAATTAGACTAATATTCTAAGTAAAGATAGTTTTACTATGTTTTGATGCACTAAAACAAACAAAGGAGGGTTTCAACACACCTATAGATTGCTTGATCTCAAGGATAATTCTATGTTGGAAAAACATCCCTAAGAAGGAAGAAATCATAGCACACTGAACATACCCTAACCTTAAGACTTTAATACCAAATTATATGATCACATGAAATAAAATGAGAAACCTGGGTACTTGAAGCCTAAACTCAAAAATAAAAATCCTGACATCCTTCCCTCTCAAATAATTGATTCAAAAATGTCCCAGTAGCATAAAAATTTCTACGATGTTGGAGCATCTACTTCATGGATTTCCATAGAGAATACTATTGAAATCCAAGGTGGTACAAATTCACATAAAAAATCCTCTAATTGAATCCCTTGTTTCAATAATCGTTTCAAAGAACACATAAACAAGGGTCCATAAAAAAAATTATTTGAAATATGCAGGAAGCTATAAAAAAGCATAAGCCTGGACCTGTAAATTTTGGAAAAAATAACTCAGGAAAATCAACAACCTGAAAACCTTGGAAAAGTAAAAAATATTGGGAGATATCATATACATTTGAAACACTTGGAAGAAACTCTTTAAATCCCTAATGAGGGTTTCGTGGCTTGAGAGCTCATCATGTTTCTTTGTTACAGTGCATTGAATCTAGAGAGAGAATTGAGTGCATTAAAGATGGCACTCCAAGGTCTCATTTCATATGGAGCCTCTAGGTTGTGAATGTGAAGGATGCATATCTCAAATTCACACAAATGGCCAACGTATCAATATGGGTTCAATACATAACATAACCCAAGTTTAAATGGGTATGTGTTTATTATGATTCCATGATGAATTCTACATGGGATCACATATATACAAGATGAAATGAAGAAAAATGCAAAAAAAGAAACCAATGAGAAAATGAATGGTAACTGGCCTGAACATCAGACACATCTAAAAGAGGGTTGCATTTCATATCACTTCGACATTGTGAAACTCCAGGATGTATATCAAAGTAACACAAATGGCCAAAATATCAAGTTGGGTTCATGGGCTATGCATGATGTCTTAAAGCACCATATACGCCCAACACATGGTATATTTACCATATGAGTTAGATGTCCTATCTATTTCTAGGATTGAGCCACTAGGGATAATTCCTAGAATCCATTCAGTATAAAAGGAGTATGGTGCTAATTTCATGGTTTGGTACTCCAAATATTTTTTTATTTGTTAAATGTACAACATCAGGAGTCATTCTCCAAACTTCTGTCATATCAAGTCAGAGACTTGTGTTGTATCAATTCATAAACTTGTAGTGTATCAAGTTAGGGACTTGTGTGGTAACAAGTTATGGGCTTGTACTGTTGTATGAAGTTATAAAATTATGTTGTATCAAGTTAAGGACTTGTGTGGTATCAAGTTGGAACATTGTGTTGTACCAAGTCATATCTATGTCCTCATGTATTGAGGTGGGATGCATGTAATGTGATCCTATTTTGTATCAAGATTGGAATCTTGTGTTGTATCAAGATTGGAGTCTTGTATTGTATCAATACCGGTCTTTTGTTGTATCAATACTGTAGACTTGAGTTGTATCAAGTATGGACTTGTGTTGTATCAAGTCATGAGGATATACTAAATAATGTATTGCTAGTCATTGTCAGAAGGTTCTAAAGTCTCCTTTAGGGATTAGCTACCCATAGAGTGAATTACTTTAGAAGATGACTATATGACCTAGGGTAATACATATTATCATTAGTATGGAACAATTATTTTGAGTATGATATGATAATATTAATAATTAATTAATACACATATGGACCATGCAGTATTTAATTAATGATAATGAGATAAAGCATAGAGAAAGAGAATGAATTCGAATTGCACATGTATTCCTAAAGTGAACTCTAATTATGAAGGATTCGGTTAAGCCTATGTTGTAAATAAAGAATGTGTCAGTTAAATACATAAAATATCCTTGATTCATGAAAAGTGTTTGTGCATGGTTGACGCTCATTGTGAAGTAGAAAAGACTTTTAGTTAGTATCCTAACATTTAGTTGAATGTTGAGTTCAATACAGTCAGTTCACAATCATACAATCAGTTCACATTTAGTTCAAGAAGTTCACATTTAGTTAAGTTTAGGCCAGTTTAGTTTAGTTCAGTTCATTTCAGTTCAGTTTAGTTCACATTCAATTCATGTTAGTTAGCATCAAGTTAAAGCTAAATAAAGAAGGAGGTTGCATATCTTGTGCATGCAAGAGAATCTAAAGTGTCTGCTGGGAACTGGATTTTAGGAGGGTGCTAATGTTTGCATGAGAGGGGTTCTAGTGCATGCTACTCATAGTGAATGCACCATGTATGATCTATGTGTGTTTACTGAGCCTCAAATTTTCCCCCTTCTGCATGCTAGGTTGTTTTAGCTTGTTATTAATATGTGAGGCATATGGAAAGTTCAACACAATTTGCATTCAATTGGTTTTGCAGAGTTTCTTCGGATCTCTCTTCTCTATTGTCGTGATGACATCTCTTATTGAGAAATTTTCTGATGTGTTTTAAATCATTCTATGCAAATCTATCTATCATACTCAAATAATTGTTGGGTTTTTCATCCTCCGTATTCGGAGGGTTTTCCTAGGGTACATCTTGTCTCTTATGGTGATTATTTTATGTGGTCAATTTATTCTTGAAGATTCATATATTTCTGATATAAAGAATTATACATGGCTTATTTAAAAAATCATAGATGGCTAATATAAAATTGATTATGTGGATGCTATAAAGTTTCTTATGTATCGGATTTAAAATTTCTTAAAGTGTTGAAATTGTTTCATAAAAGTTTTAAAGTTCAAGCATCCCTTATTGTTCTCAAAAATGAACATGGTATCAGAACATAGGGCATAAAAGAGATTAGCTTTGTGCATCAATATAAGACTTCATATATCTTGAAGATTTGAGCAAAATATTGTATCCATGAAATCAATTTCTATTCAATCGAAAGGATGCCTTGAAGGTACTTCCAACTTCAACACATGTAAGGAAAGAGTGTTGAATATTCTCGAGGAACATGATCTTGATTCATTCATGAAGTATGTGGTAAGGGATCCTACCATTAATGCAACAAGACTAAATTACAATAAGAATCAATCAAAGGAAAAGAAGATTATATATGAATCTATGAAAAACAATCTTATTTCGGTGACCACACCATTGAAGACGACAAAAGAGTGTTTTGAAACACTTATGAACTTGTAAGAGAAGAAGGATGCCACTCAAAATAAGGATTTGAAGAACAAGTTGAGCAACCTAAAATTGGAGAAGGATGAGTCTGTATCATCATTCTTCACAAATATTTTACAAGTGAAAAATCAGGTTGTAAGCATCCATGTGGTGATGGATGAGGATGATCTACTGTTGCCACTGCAACAATTGGCAAAAATATTTCTGAAGATATTTTTTGCCCCCCCTTTGAAGATCTTAGTTTGCCTTTTCTTTGATTGTCAATCTAATTTTCCTATCCATCATGAATTTTCCAAAATTTTTGTTTTCTAACAAGGAAGAAAGTCTAATTTTGATCCTCCACAGTGGATGATTTCTCAGTTTTGAGCCGCTACAGTAGGCTCTTCTTTGTTTTCAAGCCGCTACGATGAGCCTTTCCCAATTTGCGAGCTGCTATGATGGGCATCTATTTCTTTCAACATCCCTATAGTGGAAGGATTTTCATGATTGATCCGCTATAGTGGGTGTCATTCTGTCTTGCATGTCAATGTCCGTCTACTCCTGCTATGTCAGAGAGCTTTTCGAGTTGCGTCCGCTACGATGGAGGTTTCTTCTAGTTTTATCCAGGAACTGCTACGACGGAGGTTTCTTGTAGTTTTACCTGCTACGGTGGAGGTTTCTTCTAGTTTTACCTGTTATGGCAAGAGGTTATGTAATTCGGTTGCAGGAGGATTTTCCGGTACAAGCCGCTACGGCGGAGGTCTTCTCCCTTTCATATCCGTGTCTAGTACGACCCACCATTGCGAAGGGTTTTTTGAGCTTGGAGCCGCTGTTTTGGATACATCATTGTTTTCTCTCCAATGTTATTTTTATCACTGAGCCGCAAGGAGATTGCGGGGGAATTATGAATTGTGAGTCGCTGTTGCAGATGGAGTTGGATGTTCGAGCCATCGTGTCAGGGAGTTTCCCATGATGACTTAAGTTATCTGGCGTGCTATTGGTTGGCACCAACGGTGTTTGGGGTTCACATGTGCAGATGAATTAAGGGTCTTAAAGCCCAAATCTTGTTTATTTACCCATATTGAATACTTTTACCATTTTTTTTATGGATTCATTTTGAGTTTGGAGAAGGTTGTCTATTTGAATCCTACTGTGTGAATTCTTCATTGGAGCTCACATGGCTTGTGCTCGTTAGTCATTCTCAGCTGTGTGGCATTTTTTTTTACCAGACATGTAGCTGTCTCATCCCTTTTCTAGTAAATGATTTGTTAAAGCTTGCAAATTGTCCGTCGTCGTTGGTGGGTTAGGTTTTGGCCCGGTTTATAAGGTGGTTTTTTAGCCCATTTTTTCCCTTTAGGTTTGGCCATTTTCATGTTAGGTTGGACTTGGTGGTAACTCATCTGCTTATCGAGAAGCATTTTCTACCCAGTCCACTAGGTTAACAATAGGTGTTCATAGAACTAGTTTTGTCATTGACCATGGATTTCGCCAATACAAAGTCCCATATGCATTGGTAAGGGTCACGTTTTCCATGGTTCATGTAGAAGCACTGGATGGTTAGTTTGTATGTATTGGCCATGGGATATTGGGCCTGGTTATACCCTGAGATACCACTGCCACAATCTGAGGTTTTCTGTACCTGTGAGAGAGTTAGGGCCATTTTAGGGGTTTCAATATTTTAAAATAGAGCTCAGAGTTCTCAACAGTTGTTTCCCGTATTCTAGTAGGGTTTTTCTAACCGTAATCCTGAGCTATGTTTCGTATTGTTGTTTCTAATGGAAGGAACTGTCAGGGTAAGGAATATTTAGGGTTTTATGCTGCGGTGATGTATACGTATGTTTGGTTTTGATTACATTGATCATATGGATGCTAAGACAAGTCCATTTTGTAGGTACTGTTTACTACTGAAACCATGGAAAAGAAGGGGAGGAAGAAGCTTAAAATCGCTGAAAGAAATTCTGACACAGATATTGTTGAAGTCTAGCCTGCGATAAAAACCAAGACAGTATACAAATACACTAAAGTAATTATAGGGGCAGATCCTGAGCTAAAATGGGGCCAAATCTATCCTATGATGGTTGAGAGAAAAGTTTCGGAAGCTGGATTGGGGGATCTAGCTCTGTACGAGAATATTTTTAGCTATGGGTTAACCAAAATAGCCACTAAGCCATAGGTTTTTCCATGCGTAGAGGTCATTGAATGGTTGTTGCTGAAAATAGACATGGTAGCGATGATAATAAATGATGAAGAGGGAAATCCTGTTTCATCATTCGCATCGGCATTCATTTCAAAAGCATACCTTCTACCAGAAGTAGAAATAAATGTGACAATAGATTGGGTCAACAGTCTTAAGTTTGATTATACAGCCATAGTAAAGGGCATGATGACTGAGGGAAAGACCTTCAGACATAAGCCGTTAGGAGAATATGAAATGACTCATTTTCGAACCCCATTCAGAATAGTAGCATCGATGTTAAGAAGGCAGTATGGTAGGTCTGATGGAAAAATTTATAATTTTGGTTGGATTCCCCTCAGGTATTATGTAGCTATGGAGGGAACAATTTTTAACTGGGCAGATATAGATACTAGAAACTTGTCCAAATGTATCAAGGCAACCCAGGAGGGTTTAAAGCAGAACAAATCAGAATTATTTATGTCATCCTTCTTGATAGATTGTATACTCTATAGGCACCAGTTTGAGAAGCTAAATTATGTATGGATAGAGGGGAAGGATCCTATTTACGTTGCATATCAGATTATGGGAGCCCACAAATATCGCAATCATTATCATTTAATTTGTGAAGAATTCATAAGGCCCCTGTATAAGTTAATCTTTTTAGAAGATTGTCCATGTCTATCAGAAGGAGCAGTAGAATCTATAAAATAATATGGTGAATATTTTTTCACCAAAGAGGGAACTTATCTGAGAATGTATGGATGCACCAGAGCACTCTCACTGTTGCCCAAGTATGCAACAGACTACATAGTATTGAAGGAAGCGGTCAGACAAGTATTCCTAGATGGTTTTGGAATCCATTTGTTTGATATTAAGAAATTTGGTTTCCCACCAGTACCTTCTTACGTGGGAAGTTACAAGTTCAACAAAGTCAAAAGCGCTCTATATTTCATCAAAGAGTTGGAAATCTTTCACTTTGGGGATATAAGCTTCCATAGGAATGATTCACAAGGAAAGGTGGCAGCTCACAAGGATGCTCACATGGTAAATTTTGAGTATGCAGACCATATAGATAAAGAAGAGAAAGTATTTAGAAAAATCTACAGTATGGCAGCATTGAGCAAGAGGCTAAAAGGAAAGGCATTTGGAGCTAAAGGAAGTAGCAACATAACCCAAAGCCAAACGAAGGAGATGAGGAAGCTGCAAAGAAAACCCAAGAGGTAAGCACTTGCAGGCTTGCAACAGGAGCAAAAAGGTTGTTGGCAGAGGAAGCACAGAAGGATCAGGCAGAAGCTACTAAAAAAGAGAGCACAGAGGTTGTTTTGAAGAAAATGGTAGAGTTGGAGAAAGCCTTGGCTAAAGGAGATTCAAGCTCTGATCAAGGCATGCAGGATATAGGATGCCTTAGAAGGGAAAGGAGAGGATAATGAATAAGTTCAAGGTGGTGGAGGTCCAGAGCAAAGCCCTGTGTGGGATAATCCAGAGAACCTGCCAGCCACATCTTGAAGCATCCTTACAGGGGGTCATGTTCCCATAGCTGAAATGGGGATCGTACCTTTTACACCAACAAGGCAATATGATTTGGCATGTTTAGAGGATATTCATTTTTATCCTAAAATGAAATCTATTACATGGAGTTTAGAGAAAAAATTGAAGGTAGGAACTTAGCCAGCAGTGACCACCATGACAAAGAGAATAGTCATGAAGAATTTAGAGGAGTACCTGAAGCAATTGGCTTCTATGGGCATTGCAAATTCCTATGCCAATGCTCACAATGTAGATAGACTTGTGGGAAATATTGAGCAATATAAGGGAAATATAGCCGAAATGAAAGAAGTGTTGAGGAAAGAAGAAAAGGTAGGAAGAGAATCCAAAAGAAGATATGAGGCTACCTCATCAAATTTTGAAAGGCTTCGGTAGAGGAATCAAATATTAGAAGTATAATGGGACCGTTTGAAATCATCAAATGAAGAGTTGAGTAAGGAGAAAGGAAGTTTGGAAAATAAGGTTGCACAATTAAAACTGCAGAATACTACTGCTAAGATGAGAGACAAGCATTATGATACTCTAGTAGCAGCATTGGAGGCTCAAAAGGCTTCATTAGAGGCTTTATTAAAAGTGGAAAATGAGCAAAGATCAGATGTTGAGCCACTGACAAAGCATGCCCTCATGCTCAGAAGTAAAATTTATCAGATGCATCTCCAAATAGCAGATGAGATGTTGAAAGTATGGTAAGCTGGAGGAGATTGTGAGTACAACTTCCCATTTTATAGACAGGACCCAGGATATCTTGGAAATTATTCAAGGATGTTTGACTTGGTTGGGAACAACCAAGGAACCTCCAGGTAATGCACCCATCAAATACTTAGAGAGAGTGAAGCTGGAGTATGAACTAATAGATTTCAGGAGTAAAGATGCGAAATAATTGGTAAAGATAGTCCAGAGGACTAAAGGTGTTTGCACAAAAATATGTAGAAAGGTGCTCAAAACTTACAATTGTTGTCAAGCATCTACAAAGAATAGGCTAGAAGAGTTACCTGAGCATGAAGAATATTTAAAACAATTGCAGGTCAAATGGAAGGAGGATGAATTGGGTATTAAATTGATCAAAAGTTTAGATGAGAAAGTGTTGAAAACTGTAATATCCCAGGAAGCAGTAAGCAATCACCTTTTCGAAGATCAAATTCGATTGATTCTAGCTAGAGTAGAAAATATAAAGGCCCAAGTTTCCAAACATGAGGTCACTATCATATTCCTAGAACCATCAGAGTTTGAGACCATAGCGACAGATGCTAATATTTGGAAGCAATTCATAAATGATGTGGTTGGGTCTAGTTATCATGTTTGTTTTATTAATGCATTTTTTGTAATATTGTATTTTCCTAAGCTAATGAGCTCACTAGGAGACAAATTCATTTTTTGTAACTGATTTGTAAAAGAATACCGAAGGGCAAGGGATACTAAGAGACATTTGAAATTGTATAAATAGAGATCAAGTCGATAGAGTAGGGGACCTTTTTCATGCTATCTTTTTGTGAAGTTTATTATAAGAAGAAATACTTCCTTTTATAATAAAGTAGTCATATTTTTATGCTGGAGAGGGCGCTGTGAAGTTTCAAATGCATGCTGTAGACTAGTTGAATGTTGAACTATTTCTGTTTCATCTTTTTCTACAAACTATGAGATCATTCTGACTTATGAACTATTTCCTTGTTATGAATGAATTCTTGTTAATTTTGTGAAACTTATGCAGTATATTGAGTAATGAATCTGTTAACTAACAAATGAGTTATCTCTTTGTTTCTATTTCTACTTACACTCATGTATTTTGAATTATGAACATTTATCTATAATTTTCTTTATGCATGTTGTACATTACATTACTCATCTTAATATACTCGTGCTCCCTAGGGATAGGTTAGATATAACTAGTTAGCTTAGCTTAGATGTTATTTGTTTATGATTTAGAAGCGAAAGAGCTAAGAACATGTGCATCACATTGTGAACTCTTCATTATCTCTATCGATTGCATTTAATTAGGCACTTGCATATCATAAATAAAGATAAAATTAAAAAATACACGTAAACAATGGATCAGGATGCAACCGGTAAAACAAGCTTTAACCGTTACTTGACCTATAGTAGCTGGACCATAAATCGGATGGATTCCCCATACAAAATAATAATGAGCTAATTGGGAACGCTTATTGGGGATAATACCTACTATTATTACCTCAGAATTTGCAGGCCTCAACAATTTTGGTGCTAGAAGGAGGGCCACCAGTGCATGGCTAACCAAGGAAATTCGTTTTCTCAAGAATACTCCACCGGTGACAGTTCTAAAACCAGTTTCCCTAAAAAACCTAGTCCTGAATAAAAAGTCATAGAGTATTTCTATTCCATTGATAACAAGGTGGTTGATGATTTAAGAAGGATCACAAGGGAATATGCAAAGAAAATTGGGGGAATACCTAGTATTCCAACCTTCCCTAGAAGAGAAGTGCGTAAGAAAGACCGTCCTTACTGTGAGGATGCAGTGTTAGTGGAAGACTTTGAAGAACTATTAGAAGCAACCTTGCAAAAGATTTTACAACATCTAAATCAGTTATGGCAAGATTCCCCTCACCGCTCACCTTTTCGAACCCCTATTCAGTCTCCACCTCAATCCCGACCTAGAATCAGGTAAAACGTGAATTCAAATCAGACTCCTCGACCACCTGCTTGGAGGGACAGATCCCCTCTAAATATTACTCCTCCATTACATCCTATGCCTCAAAATTTTGATAAGGCATTGCCCAAGTTTGAAGCAAATGAGGGAATTCTTGTGGATGATCATTTACAAAGTTTGTATCTAGCTTTAGAAGGTTTACAAGCAGCAGAGCATGAAGACGTAGTCTACAGATTGTTCCCTCATACTCTTAAGGGAAACGTATCCTCATGGTATTTTTCCCTGTAGGAAAATTCAATTAGAAATTGGAATACCTTTGAGAGATTGTTTAGAAACAAATATGGAATCCAGAGAACCCATGCTGCTTTAATGAAAGGGTTGATTTCCCTAAGGAAAGAAAATAAATAAAGGGTGCATAACTTCACTTAGAGGTTTGCTGCCTACATGAATAACTTTGATGCAGCTACAAAACCAGCTAAGAACGCCCTAATTGAGTATTACACCTCAGCTCTTGGTCCTGACCTAGCCATGTTTGTCAAAATATCAATTAATCCCACCTTAGTGGAAACTTATGAAGAAGATGAGAAGGTGGAAGCCGAAATGGAGAGTATAGACCAATATCCTATGCAATCAGATTTTTTTTTTTGGAAACATAAATCCTTTGTTGTTAACTAAGCCTAAAGATGAACGGTCACAAGAATTAGATGGTGTAGTCAAAATGGTGCAGAAAATTTCAAATAAAATAATTGACATGGAAAAAGAGAAGGAGGCCAAGAAGCAGTTTAAACATTATTATAAAAAGAGAGATGATAATGGTCCATCCAAACCTCCCTCTCATATTCCCTTGGCTATGAATTTAACAGAAGTGGGAATGGACAACTTTTGTACATTTCATAAGCAGCCTCACTCTAAAAAAATTTCCCACAGTGGATAAATTCTATGACTTTAGTGATGAACCAGTTACTATATTCCAAGTTAACAGAAACTGTGGATGAAAAGGAGAAAGGTCATGAACAAAAAGAGACCCAAGAAGAAGACACTTTGGTTTTATGGGATTGTGTGTTCGTGTTTAATATAGAGGATGAACATCTCATTGAGGAAGAAGAAATACCAAAAAAAAAGTAACAACAAGGAGTAAGAGGTCATTGAAAGAGGATAACATGATACTACCCAAGATAAAGAAACTTCAGGAGAACATGAAAAAAATAAAAAATAATACGCAAACTGTTAATATACCAAATTTTGTCATCTCAAGCGAGAATCCCAAGACAGTCAATATCGCTATGAAGTCTACAGAAAACAAAGTTGAGAATGTCAAGAATAATTCCAATGAACATGAAATGGGATATAATATTGTAGAAGATATTAAAAAGCCTAAGGCGAATATCTCTTTGTTTGAAATGTGTAGTCTATCCCAACAAAAGGAAAAACTGTTGAAGGCACTTAAGACACCTATGAAGGAACCCCAAACTGATAACCAAGCTGATGAAGAGATTGGTGAAGCAAGTATAGGGGGGAAATCTAAATATACGACTCTAGCATTCTTACTTACTTTTGAAATTTTCAATTACAACGTGCATAACTGTTTGGTGGATTCTGGAGCATCTGTAAATGTCATGCCACTTTCTGTTTGCAAAAAAATAAATGGTCAACCCAAGCCAACTACAAGTCAAGTTTTCCAATTAGATAGGACTGCAGTGAAAGTGGTAGGAGAAAGGGAAGATGTCCAGATACATTTATTAATAGATGAGAGGGTTTTCCAGTATATAGACATTGTGGTGGCAGATATCCTGGACACGTATGGTTTGGTTTTGATCCAGGATTGGTCAGCAAATTTGGAGGGATATTTTTCCTCGGATTGGTCACATGTATGGTTACCTTATAAAGGTTGCCATAATCAAATAAAGGTGTTGAGGGAACCTCAGATGAAACACAATGTAACACAGTTGGAAGGAAATAATGAACCAGTTAATTGTGTTTTGGGAAACTATTTTCTTGAGCTTGAACTGGGATATTATAAAGCTGAGTAAGCTAGTAACACATCAGATATCTAGCCCGATCTCCTTCAGTTTTCACAGGATGATAAGATTGATTGTAATATAGTAGAGTTAGTCTCAGATGTAGGTAGTAGTTCAAATTCAGTGGGAGTAGGAAATTTTTGGAGTAGGAAATTTTTGGATTCTTTATTTTAACGGTTGCAAAACCATGGAAGGATCAGTAGCTGGCTGTGTCTTGATGGATCTAGAAAAAAATAAATATTTTCTTTCCTTTAGATTAGACTTTGAGTGCACAAATAATGCATCTGAGTATGAGGCATTAATCCAGGGACTAAAAAAGGAAATGGAATTAAAAGTAAAAAGTCTAAAAGTGTATGGATATTCTGAAATCATTGTTAAACAAGTTCAAAACAAAATTCATTGCATATCACCACATTTGAAGGCTTATCAAAATAAAGTATGGGATTTATTAAGAAATTTTTATGCATTCAATATCTCTTCAATTCCTATATTAAAGAATATAACAACTGATCTATTAGCTACATCAGCTACAAGGTTGGTTCCAATGAATAACAAATGTTCAATTAAATTGCTTTCCAAGCCTTCCGTTCCAGACAATATCACCAACATGAGGGTGTTTGATGATGATCAACAAATTTTGGAATGTCTAATGAATGATGAAACCTTCAAGGGAGCCATAATAGACGATGAAGAATGTTGAAGGGGCTAATAGGCCTTTCCTAAAATTCATCATATATTATAATGTATTAAAGGATATGATTAGATAAACCTTAACAAATCGACAATTGGAGTGGGTGCAGCTGCTTCAACCTCTCTCTCATGTATAAGAATACCATCTATTGAATGAATACAACAGTTAAGCGCTTGACCCAATATGTGCTCTTTCTCTGATGGTTAATGTGTGCATAATACTTCTGCCTGCTTGAATGCAACAAAGAACATCAAGGAGCAGCTTCATCAGTTTGTTCAAACAATACAAATATGTATTTTCTTGGAAATATGAATACCTCAAAACATATGACACCAAAATTATACAACATTTTATTCCAATCAAAGTTGGAGTCAAACCTTATCAGCAGCCTCTGCGAAAGATGCACCCCAAACTAGAACCTCTAATTCAAAGTGAGGTGAAAAATATTCTTGATGCTAAGATCATATTCAAGGTTATACATTCATAATGGCTTTCAAATTTGGTGCCAGTACGAAAGAAGTATTGAGAGATAAAATTTTGTGTTGATTTCAGGAATTTAAACTGTGCATCTGATAAAGACAATTATCCTACCCCACCCATGGAACATATATTACAAATGGTCTCAAGTTCTGAGCTGTTTTCTCTGTTAGATGGATTCTTAGGCTATAACCAAGTGCTAGTAGAAGAGGAAGACAGACTCAAGACCACCTTCAGAACCAAGTGGGGGACTTTTGCATATAGAAGAATTCCCTTTGGACTCATTGACGCTAGATAAACTTTCCAAAGGGCTATGGATATATATTTTTGTGATCTGGTTGGTTGGAGTGTTGCAGTATATTTGGATGATGTCACAATATTTTCTAAGAAGAGAGAAGAACATGTGTTTCATTTGAAACAAATTTTCGAACGATGTAGAAAATATGGCATTTCTTTAAATCCTAAGAAATGTGTGTTTGTTGTTACAGAGGGAAATCTATTGGGTCATGTTATTTTGAAAAAATGGATCTCAATAGAACTAGAGAGAATTAAAGCAATAGAACAGATCCCTTTACCCCATAATAAAAAGGGTATGCAGTCTTTTATGGGGACAATCAATTTTGTGCGAAGTTTTGTGCCAGACTTTGCTCAAATAGTCAAACCTTTGCAACAAATGGTCAAGAAAAGTGTTCAATTCAAGTGGACTGATTCAGAGAAGGATGCATTTAATAATATCAAGACATCAATAGCTCATGCACCATCCCTTAAAAGCCCCAACTTTGAAAAGATAGATTTTATCTTGTACACTTTTGCTTCTGAAGATTCATTAGCAGCGATGCTTACATAGAAAGAAGAAGGGGGAGAGGAGTACCCCATATCATTTATAAGCACTAGTCTGCAAGGGGCTGAATTGAACTATACCACGGTTGATAAACAAGGTTATGCATTTTTTAAGGCAGTGAAGCAATTCAGACCGTATATATTGAAGAACCGTACCAAAGTGATAGTTCCACACCCGACAGTCCGATCTCTTTTTGTACTGAAAGAGTTAGGAGAAAGAAGAGGTAATTGGGTAACGGCCTTACAAGAGTACGACCTAGAATTCAAACCAGCAACCATAGTCAAAGGACAAAGACTCTGCAAATTGATGGATGAGAGTCAATACAATGAAGATAACAATTGGGATAATGAAGCTGAATTACACATGGTGGATGTATGTCCTTTATTCACAGCTCTAGAATCCTGGTATAGAGACCTGGTTCATTATCTTCAAGAGGGATACTTTCTTGAAAATTGAAATCCCAATAAAAGGAGAGCATTACGCTTAAAATCATGCTTATATCAGATTATTGATGGAGTGTTGTTTAGAAAAAACTATGATAGAGTTATTCTCAGATGCTTGGAATGCGAAGATGCAACTAAGGTTGTGGTAGAACTACATGATGGACCTGCTGGAGGTAATTTCTTAGGAGATACAACAACACACAAGATTTTAAGAGCCGGGTATTACTGGCCAACTTTGTTTAAATATGCTCACGCTCATGTTAGGAAATGTGATACTTGTCAAAGGAGCAGTGGAAGACAAGCAAAGACAACATGAGCATTAAAGCCAGTTATTATTTTGCAACCATTCGAGCAGTGGGGGATTTACATTATTGGAGAGATCAATCCAAATTCTTCATTGCAACACAAGTAAATACTGACAGCAACAAACTAATTCACCATATGGGTAGAAGACACCTCGTTATGAAAAGTGAATGAAGATGCAGTTATGGATTTCTTGCAAGATCATATTATGACCATGTTTAGGGTTCCAATTTCCCTAGTTTTTTATAATGCCTCCTATTTTTCATCTATTAAAATGACTTCATTTGCAAATGAGAAAGGGATTAAATTACATTATTCTTCTAATTATTATCCACAAGGTAATGGTCTAGAAGAATCTACAAATAAAAATCTCATTAGGATTTTGAAGAAAACAATCATAGAAAATCAAAGAAGTTGGCACATAGCTCTCCCTAATGCATTATGGGCCTATCGAGTCATGCCAAATAATTCCTTAGGTGTGTCACCCTATACTCCAGTCTATGGGAAAGAAGCTATCCTACCCCCCAATATTCTGTTTCCATCCTCTCAACTATCCCAAGCTTCTAGAGGAACTGATAATGAAGTTCTGTAAATCTGAATCAATAATCTGCTAAAGTTAGAGGATTCTAGATCCAAATCAAGAGAGAGGTTTAAGCATCAACAGGAAATGGTGAAGAGATGGTTTGATAAGCAGAAAGCTAGAAAGAAAGAATTTGAAGTAGGTGAATTGGTTCTTATTACTTAAATGGGATCACCCACATGATGAGAATGGAAAGGACACTAAATTTCAGCAATTATGGATAGGCCCTTTTCAGATTACAGAGAAGTTAGGCCCATCAACCTATAAATTGCAAGATTTACAGGGGTGGGAAGAGAACTCTCCAGTCAATGGTTTAGTTCTCAAACCTTATTTTCCTTAATACGTTTTGAGTTTTATTTGTACATAAATAAAAAAATTGACTGTTTTCGGTTTTGGTTTTTCGTAGATTAGTTCTGCTTGTTTTACATTTTTATTTGCTTTATTTTATGTTTTAAATAATCTATAACAACTTTTGGTTTTGGAGTTCATCAGATTTCTAGGTAAACTAAAAAATATTTTGACCAAAAAATTGCTTGCTATTTGTATATACATCATGCTTAAGGATCCTTTAAGATTAGTAGATTATCTAAATAGATTATGAACACATTGAAGTCCTGTTTAACCCATGTAAAATAACTAAGGTTAGAAAAGTCTAGAATACTATTTTGATGCTCCATTCATTTCACACTAAATTATGTCCTAGGAATCTAACAACAAAAGAACCATGGAGAGGAAGTAGGGTGAGCAGTTGTATGGTATTTAAATGATCCCATGCCATAAATGAAAGCCAAAAGGATAGAAGATTCAAGTCTCCCAGAAAGAAAGCATACATCAAAAGGACATACTAAATAAAATCAGTTTGGATAAGATTGCTCGAAGGTTCTTCTCCATCTGTGAGCTGAAAGAAAAATATCTCTCACACAAAAGGACACTATGGATGGAAGAACCTAAAACAAATTTCTAGAAGAAAGCAATCTGGGAGGACTCAACAGGACAAAAGTCCAAAAGCATAAAAATAATGCAAAATGGCATGGGAATGAGGAACAAATGAATATATATGTTCACAATCCATTACAATCCTGTGGTGTCTAAGTTGGAAGCTATCCTAAGGCAGAGGTAAAATAAACTTCATATCTTGGCCTCAGAAGAGTTATCAAGACTTTGAAATCCTGGTTCTCTTATCCTGTCAGACCATAATCAATGTTAAAAGTTCATAAATCTTGTATTCTATGAAATCTAGGCATCTTAAAGAAATATAATAAAATGGTCTAACAAGATACTTTAAAGCAGTTACTG
Source organism: Pseudotsuga menziesii (assembly GCA_001517045.1). Taxonomy (NCBI): domain Eukaryota; kingdom Viridiplantae; phylum Streptophyta; class Pinopsida; order Pinales; family Pinaceae; genus Pseudotsuga; species Pseudotsuga menziesii. The sequence goes on along the minus strand of LPNX010198262.1, from coordinate 329,011 downwards.
TTTCAAAATTCAGTTGTTTAGAGATCTGTGTCCACCAGTTAGTCACCAATTGTTGCCGCTGCAACAATTCCCAAAAATATTTTTGAAGATATTTTTTCGCCCCTCTTTGAAGATCTTAGTTTGCCTTTGCTTTTATTGTCAGTCTGATTTTTCTTTCCATCATGAATTTTCCAAAATTTTTATTTTCTACCAAGGAATAAAGTCTAGTTTTGATCCGCAGCAGCAGACGGTTTCTCAGTTTCGAGCCGCTACAGCGGGCTCTTCTTTGTTTTCAAGCTGCTACGACGAGCCTTTCCCAATTTGCGAGCCACTATGATGGGCATATTTTTATTTCACCGTCACTATAGTGGAAGGATTTTCATGATCCGACTGCTATAGCAAGTGTCATTTTGTCCTACTCACCGATGTCCGTCTGCTCTCACTATATTGGAGAGCTTTTCGAGTTGTGTCCGCTACAGTGGCGAGTTTTTGTTGTCGTTTTTTATTCGGTCCCTTGGAACTGCTACTTCAGAGCTTTATTCTAGTTTGACCTGCTACGATGGGAGGTTATGAAATTTGGTTGTGGGAGGATTTTTCGGTACAAGCCACTACAGCGGAGGTTTTCTCCCTTTCACATCCGTGTCTAGTAGGACCCGCCGTTGCGGAGGGTTTTGTGAGCTTGGAGCCGCTGTTGCGGATACATCATTGTTTTCTCTTTGTTTTTATTATTATTGCCGAGCTGTAAGGAGATTGCAAGGGAATTATGAATTGTGAGCCACTATTGCAAATGGAGTTGGATGTTCGAGTCGCTATGTTGGGGAGTTTCCCATGATGACTTAAGTTGTCTGACCCCCTGTTGGTTGGTGCCAATGGTGTTTGGGGTTCGAACGTGCAGATTAATTAAGGGTATTAAATCCTAAAGCCTGTTTATTTACCCATCTTGAAGCCTTTTATCTTTTGTTTTTACAGGGTCGGTTTGAGTTTGGAGAACGCTGTCTGTTTGAAGCCTACTGCACAGATTCTTCGGTGGAGCTCACATGGCTCGTGCTCGTTATTCATTCTTAGATTCGTGGCATTTTGTTTTACCAGACAGGTAGGTGTCTCATCCCTTTTCCAGTAAATGAGTTGTTAAAGATTGCAAACTGTCTATCTTTGTTGGTGGGTTAGGTTTTGGCTCATTTTATAAGGGGGTTTTTTAGCCAATTTTATACCTTTAGGTTTGGCCGTTTTCATGTTAGGTTGGCCCTGGTGGTAACTCGTATGCTTATCCAGAAACGTTTTCTACCCAGTCAGATAGCTTAATGATAGGTGTTCGGAGAACCAGTTTTATTGCCGACCATGAAGTTCGCCAATACACCTCCTATAGGAATTGGTAAGGGCCGCATTTTCCATGGTTTGCGTAGAAACGACGGATGGTTAGTTTGTATGTATTGGTTGTGGGACATTGGGCTTGGTTATATCCTGAGATACCAGCGCCACAATATGAGGTTTTCTGTACCGGTGAGAGAGTTAGGGCCATTTTGGGGGTTTCAATATTTTAAAATAGAGCTCAGAGTTCTCAACAGTGGTTTCTTGTATTCCAGTAGGGTTTTTCTAACCGTAACCTTGAGCCATGTTTTGTATTGTTGTTTCTAATGGAAGGAACTGACAAGGTAAGGAAGCTTTAGGGTTTTATGTTGTGGTGATGTATACGTATGGTTGGTTTTACTTACATTGACCATATGGATGTTAAGACAAGTCTATTTTGTAGGTACTGTTTACTACCGAAACCATGCCAAAGAAGGGGAGGAAGAATCTTAAAATCACTAAAATCGATTCTAACACAGATATTGTTGATGTTCAGCCTATGGTAAGAGCCGAGATAGTATACGAAGACACTAAAGCAATTACAGGGAAAGAGCTTGAGCTAAAATGGGGCCAGATCTATCCTATAATGGTTGATAGAAAAGTGTTAGAAGCTGTATTGGGGGATATAGCTCTGTACGAGAATATTTTGAGGTTTGGGTCAACCAAAATAGCCACTAGGCCAGAGGTTTTTCCATGCGCAGAGGTCACTGGATGGTTGTTGCTGAAAAATAGACATGGTAGGGATGATAATAAATGATGAAGAGGGCAAGCCTGTTGCATCATTCGCACCCGAATTCATTTCAAAAGAATATAGTATACCAAAAGTAGAAATAAATGTGACAACAGATTGGGTCAAGAGTCTTAAAGTTAACTATACAACCACATTAAAGGGCATGATAACTGAGGGAAATACCTTTAGACATAAGCGGTCAGGAGAATATGAAATGGCTCATCTTCGAACCCCATTCAGAATAGTAGCATCGATGTTAAGCAGGTTGTATGGTAGGTATGCTGGAAAAATGTATAATTTTGGTTGGATTCCCCTCATGTATTATGTAGCTATGGAGGGAACAATTTTTAACTAGGTAGATATATCTACTAGAAACTTTTCCAAATATATCAAGGCATCCCAGGAGTGTTTAAAGTAGAACAAATTGGAATTATTTATGTCATCCTTCTTGATAGATTATATACTCTATAGGCACCAGTTTGAGAAGTTAAATTGTGTATGGATAGAGGGGAAGGCTCCTATTTACGTTGCATATCAGATTATGGGAACCCACAAATGTCACAATCATTATCAGTTAATTTGTGAATAATTCATAAGGCCCCTGTATAAGTTAATCTTTTTATAAGATTGTCCATGTCTGCCAGAAGGAGCAATAGAATCTATAAAAGAATATGGGGACTATTCTTTCACCAAAGAGGGCACTTATCTGAGAATGTATGGAGGCACTAGAGCATCCTCACTACTGCCCAAGTATGCAACATAATACATAGTAACGAAGGAATTAGTCAGAAAAGTATTCCTAGATGGTTTTGGAAGCCATTTGTTTGATATTAAGAAAGTTGTTTTCCCACTAGTACCTTTTTACGTGGGAAGTTACAAGTTCAAAAAGTCAAAAGCACTCCATATTTCATCAAAGAGCTGGAAATCATTCACTTTGGGTAGATAATCTTCCACAAGAATGATTCACAAGGAAAGGTGGCAGTTCATAAGGCTGCTCACAAGGTACATTTTGAGTATGCAAACCAGACAGATAAATAAGAGCAAGTATTCATAAATGTCTATAGTATGGCAACCTTGAGCAAGAGGCTAAAAGGAAAGGAATTTGGAGCTAAAGGAAGTAGTAGCAATAACCCAAATCCAAATGAAGGAGAAGAGGAAGCTTCAAAGAAATCCCAAGAGGAAAGCACTCGTAGGCTTGCAGCAGGAGAAAAAAGGTTGTTGGCAGAGGAAGCATAGAAGGATCAGGCATAAGCTACTAAAAAAAAGAGCACATAGGTTGTTTTGAAGAAAATGGCATAATTGGAGAAATCCTTGGCTAAAGGAGATTCAATCTTTGATCAAGGCATGTAAGATACATGAGGGATTCCAGAAGGGAAAGGCTAGGATAATGAAGAAGTTCAAGGTGGTGGAGGTCCAGAGCAAAGCCCTGTGCACGAAAATCCAGAGAACCTTCCAGCCACATCTAATAGCATCCTTATAGGGGGTCATGTGCCCATAGCTGAAATGGGGATCGTACCTTTCACACCATCAAAGCAATATGATGTGGTATGTTTAGAGGATATTTGTTTTGATCCTAAAACAAAATCTATTACATGGAGGACAAAGAAAACTTTGAAGGTATTAATTCAGCTATCGGTGACCACAATGATGGAGAGAACAACCATGAAGAATGTAGAAGAGGACCCGAAGCAATTGGCTTCTATGGGCATTGCAAATGCCTATGCCAATGCTCACAATGTAGATAGACTTATGGAAAATATTGAGCAATATAAGGGAAAGATGGCCGAAATGAAAGAATTATTGAGGAAAGAAGAAAAGGCAGGAAGAGAATCCAAAATAAAATATGAGGATACCTTATCATATTTTGAAAGGATTTAGTAGAGACAAAAAATCTTAGAAGTAGAATGGGATAGTTTGAAATCATCAAATGATTTGAGTAAGGAGAAAGGAATTTTGGAAAATAAGGTTGCAGAATTAGAACTGTAGAAGACTACTGCTGAGGAGAGCGCCAAGCATTATGAGACTCAAGTAGCAGCATTGGAGGCTCAAAAGAATTCATTGGAGGTTTTATTAAAAGTTGAAAATCAGCAAAGAACAGATGTTGAGCCACTGACAAAGCATGCCCTCATGCTCAGAAGTAAAATTTATCAGATGCAACTCCAAATAGAAAATGAGATGTTGAAAGTCCAGCAAGTGGAAGCTAGGGTAGAGGAGATTGTGAGTACAGCTTCCCATTTTATAGCTAGGACCCAGGATACCCTGGAAATTATTCAAGGACGTTTGACTTGGTTGGGAACAACAAAGGAAACTCTAGCTAATGCACCCATCAAAGACTTAGAGAGAGTGAAGCTGGAGTATATTGATAGAGTTCGGGAGTAAAACTACGAAAGAATTGGTAAAGGAAGTCTGCAGGACTAAAGGTGTTTGCACATAATTCTATAGAAAGGTACTCACAACTTACAACCATTGTCAAACATTTGCAAATAAGAGGCTAGAAGAGTTACCTGAGCATGAAGAATATTTAAAACAATTGCAGGTCAGATGGTAGGAGGATGAACTGGGTATTAAATTGATCAAAAGTTTATATGAGAAAGTGTTGAAAACTGTAATAGCCCAGGCAACAGTAAGCAATCACCTTTTGGGAGATCAAATTCAATTGAATCCATCTAGAGTAGAAAATATAAAATCCCAAGTTTCCAAACATGAGGTCACTATCAGATTCCTAGAACCGTCAGAGTTTGAGACCATTGCGATAGATGCTAATATTTGGAAGCAATTCATAAATGATGTGGCTAGGTCCACTTAGCATGTTTGTTTTATTAATGTGTTTTTTGTAATATTATATTTGCCTAATCTAGCGAGCTCACTAGGAGACAAAGGAACTTTTTGTAACTGATTTGTAAAATAAGCACAAAGGGAAAGGGTGACCAAGAGACATTTGAAATTGTATAAATAGAGATCAAGTCGATAGAGTAGGGGACCTTTTTCATGCTATCTTTTTGTGAAGTTTATTATAAGAAGAACTACTTCATTTTATAATAAAGAAGTCATATTTTTATGTTGGAGAGGGCACTGTGAAGTTTCAAATGCATGTTGTAGACTGGTTGAATGTTGAACTATTTATGTTTTAGTTTTTTCTACAAACTGTGAGATCGTTCTAACTTATGAATTATTTCCTTCTTATGAATGATTTCCTGTTAATTTTGTTAAATTTATCTATATGTTTCTTTATGCATGTTTTATAGTACATTACTCATCTTAATATAATATTTCTCCCTAGGGATAGGTTAGATAGAACTAGTTAGATTAGCTTAGTTGTCATTTTTTAATGATTTAGAAGCGAAAGAGGTAAGACGAGAGGTAAGAACCTGTGCATCACATTGTGAACTCTTCATTATCTCTATCGGTTGCATTTAATTAGGCACTTGTATATCATAAATAAAGATAAAATTAAAAAATACACTTAAACAGTGGATCGGGCCGCAACTGGTAAAACAAGCTTTAACCATTACTTGACCTACGGTAGACAGACCGTAAACCAGACAAATTCCCCATTCCAAACAGTAACGAGCTAATTAGGAATGCTTATTGGGGAGAATCCTTACTGTTGTTTCCTGGGACTTTCGAGGCCTCAACACCCACTTAAAACCGCCATGGATGGACTCCCTTCCTCATGGGAAACTTTCTTAGAAGCAGTGAATGGAAGAGAAGAGAAACCCAACTTTAAGAGATCATGGCATGATTGCATTCAATAAGAAGGGTGCATCGAAAGAAAGGGTGTGTGCACTAAAGAGGAGAATATTTCCCTCTTAGCAAGAATGAATAAAGGTATGAATCCATTCTCTCCCAAGAAATTATTTCATCGGAAGAAGAAGAAGTTTAAGAACGAATTTGATAAATAAAAGGATGAATGATTATATTCTGGAAAGAAGGGACACTTTGTGATAGAGTGTTGTGGAAGAAAGAAGAAAGAAGGAAAGCTTCATGCATCCACTGTGATAGAAGGAGGTGTGTTGGAAAGGGGTTGGGGTAAGTTGTGCAACATCACAGATGTTGCGCAATCTCAGAAGACACCGTGCAAGGTAAAGATAGTGCGATAGGCGGAAGATAGACTACTTTTGATTATTTTGTGTCACTTTTTGTACTTGTTGACCACTTTTTGTGGATATTGGTCAGTAGTCAGTTAAATCAGTTAGGATTTAGTTAGAAGTAGACCGTGAATGTAAAGACGTAAACCTATATATAGAAAGAATAATTGTGAATGAAGATATATATCGATTGATGATTGTGATAGAGATCAAGTTGATCATAGACTGTTTTTGGGGTATGTTTTTGGCCTGAATGAAGAGATAAATATTATCTATTTTGATCCGTGGTTGTGTAGAAGTAATATGATAAGATGGATGTTGACTTGAATCACTGTTATATTCTCTTTTTCTATCTTTCTGTTCCTGCAAAATTGACGATACATGATAAGTGACTTTGAAATATGGATCTATGATGCGATGTTTTACTATTGATGAATGTTGTTATCTTTTAGATCTATTCCACACTAGTAGATCTATTACACTTATGAATGAATGATGTGCAATGATGAAGAATTCTATTAGAGAATTCGATCTGTTCTGATTGTTAAGATGACGAATTGTGGATGCCCTAATCCTCCTCTATACTATAGAAACTTGGTTCTGTCAGCCCTCCCTTGAACATCTCGGGTGAGACCTCATCCGCTCTGCAAGTGTTGCTGGACAGGGTGAAACCTATCTAAACCAATGCTCAGGGAGATCGCGGTAAGTCAAGTGTCAATAGAGTGGGAGCCCTATTGACTAGGTTTTGTTGGTTGAGGGTTGAGCCAACAAGGTGAACCTTCTCAAAATAAATCATTCGAGGAAGAGGATGATCGAAAGGAATATTTCCTTTAATGGAGAAGAGAATTCATTGTTGGTTTCATGAGATCCCTATTCCCATATAGAGACTCACTATCTAATACATGCAGTAAGTTTTTGTAGTGTTTAAAGTTGCAGTGAATAAAGAAGGACTCCAACCATCTCCGCAAAGGTGCATAGATCAAGAGGGAGCCCACACAAAGCTAGAAAGATAAGTACATTATATTTTGATTTTTATATGTTGTTATAAATAATATATAAAGTTTTATTTTTTATATGTTTCATGATTTTCATATAGATCTGTGTTCCCGGACTTGGAATTTTGTTGAGCATGTATATTCTTTTTCTTTCTTTATTGGCATGTTATCAATATCATGAATCCATATTATGTGATATGATATAGTACTGATATAATAATTATGTAAGAATGATATATACTTATATATGGCTGAAATATACTTATATATGACTGATATAAGGCTGAAAAATTCCTTCATAAGACATGATATATAGGGTTGCATGATAGCTTCATAAGTTGTGAACATATGACTTCATGATTGGCCATAATACATCAGATAGAGGGATACATGCTTGCCTCATGGAATATGAATGCGGGGTTGTATATTTATGTCATAAATATGAATTTTAGAATGATATAGGGATGCAAAACATCACATGACATATAAATGAGGTTATGTCAAAACAATGATTTATTCTATGTACATAACTGTGTGAACCATTGCTAGTATGTTGAAAATTGTCATGTGATTACATTTATCAATGATGAAAAGTTATTAATCATGAGAATAATTTGTCTTGTAGGGAAAATTAATATTCATTGACCTACAAGTAAACAAATACATGAATGTGGAGATATTTACATGGTTGAGACTGAAAAATAATAGTTCAGGAGGTTCCTATGCCTCTTAGAAAGAAGACAAAATAGATGGCTTAATACTATTCCGAGAGATGTGAATACTCCTAAAGATATTATATATTATTTACATTCATGTTTCAAAGAAGAGATTCAGACATAGATGAGCATAATTATGTGAGAAACCTCCTGCAATAAATAATGAAAATACACAATATAATAGAAATAGTAGAGAACACAAGGAATTGTATTCATCGTAGGTTACTTCAAGGGGGAAAACTCCTTTTAGAAAGCTCAATACAAATAACTCATATATTATTTCATTGGAATAAACACTTATGTATATACTAATTCTAATCTAGCCAACTATTACTCCCCATGAATGTGGGATAATACAATATACTCACATGACGAATTACAAAGCATATGCGTCCAACAACAATATACTTAACAAAGTAAAGAGAAGGGTTGACATGGGTTCTTAACATCCCCTCCCTCTTAGAAAATATTTGTCCTCAAAGATTTAGATGTGGAAAATGTTGTTGAATATGAATGAATGGTTCCCATGTAGCATCCTCTAGTTGCATGTCATGACACTAAATTAATACCTCGGCGATGGATCGAGAGAGAAGCTAACAAGTGTTACTATTGAGGATCGTCTTTGACTAGAAAATTATGGATCCTTCATTATCTGATTCCATTAAAACTAGTTGTGCTTTGATGTTGGTGCAATAAATTTCGTGAGACAGGAGACATGAAATACTGGGTGAACTTGAGCAGAAGGAGGAAGTTCCAATTTATAAGCAACATACCCAATCCTCTGAAGAAACTTATATAGCCCATAACTTTGGAGCCAGCTTATGATTCCCTTTGAGTTTCAGGAAGGATTTCTTGTAAGGTTGTAGACAAAGAAAAATCATGTCATCGAATTGAAAAGTGCACTCAAAACGAAGTTGATAGGCTTGTTGTTTGATTCTGTTTCTTACCATGTGAATATTGTCTTGCAAAATGTGAAGAATTTGATCTTGGTTTTAGAGAAATGTGTCAACTTCTTGAACTAGTAAAATACTGGGGGTGTATGGATGGAGCAATGGCAGTACCTGACCATAGAATTCTTCATATGGAGTCATTTTAAATGCATTTTGGTAGGAGGCATTATATCACCATTCAGTGAGAGAGAGCCACTTGTCCCACTGATGTTGTTGTTTAGAGGTGAAGCAACAAAGATAAGTTTCCAAATATTTGTTGATAACTTCATTATGACCATATGATTTGGGGTGATACTCTGAACTCATCTTCATTTTGGTGTTAGTGTGGAGAAATAGTTATGTCCAAATATGACTTGTAAGAGGTGCATCGTGGAAGATCTGGTCCATGAAACTTTGTGTGACCGAGGAGACACCATATGGATGGTTGAGGGAACAAAAATGAATAAATTGGGAGAGGTGATCAACCACAACCAAGATCACTATCTTCCCTCCATATTTAGGGATCCCTTCAATGAAATTCATTGAAATATTTTTCCAAATCCATGTAGGGATGGGCTTCATGTTGGGAGGTACATTTCCAAGAAAGAGAAAAATATGATGGTCGTTTGGTATTGAAGGTGGAAATCCCATTGGTTCAGCAAAGACACATGCATATCAATCCAAACTTTGTTGTAGACCCAAGGGAGTAATGGAGATCACTGATGGTTGCATGTGAAATATGGAATGGAGATGAGCGATGAAACCATGTGAATTCTTCTTAAGGATATTTTCCATGTGATACGAACTGATGATGCTGAGAGAACCTGGTTGTAAGCATTTCAATGTTTTTTTCATTGAATTAAGACTGCATACAAGGTTTAGCAAAATCCCATAAGATGGGTCCAAGTGTGTGTAACCATTGAGCTCCCAAAACCACATCACATCCACCCAAGGGTGTGGAAAACATGTTAGAGAACAAGTTATAATATCCAATAGAGATACTTTCATTGTGACACTTCCCTTTGGAAGGTAAGGTGCCCCCATTGGAAATCATGACTTTAAATCTAGAGTAATGATGGAAAAAACAATCATCTTGTTTAACGATATGAGGGTTAATGAAGTTAAGGGAGATACCTTAATAAATGAGTATTGTAAGAGATATATTATTGAATAAAACCTTGAACCACATGGTTTGTGGAATGGTGACTCTAGCTAATGGATGGAGATATATCTCTGGTTGGTCATCCTGAGAAGGAGGGTCAACAGGTGGTGATTGAATACTGACCTGATCATCTAATAGATCCTAGGCATCTTCACAAATTTTAGGTGCATACAGAAAATATGCATCCAAGAGATAGATCTTTTTCTCAGCACATCGGTGTCCCTAGATGAATTTATCATCATATTTATAACAAATCCCCTTTTCTCTATGTTCCTGCATCTCAGCTTCATACAAATGCTTGATAGGAGTTGTTACAACTAATTTTACCACATATGGTAGATCACATATTTATGGCCTTCCCTGTCCATCTGCAGACTCTTTGGACCCCATGGACTATTTTTATACCTTTGATGTTTCCAATATCATCCCTAAAAACACTCATTATTTTCCATACGTGACTTTTAAACCCATTCTCGCATATATACGCAGATACGACCATTTAACCCATGTACATCGGTATGTGTGCAAAAGACCAAATAGTTTTGGAGTTTTCCTTGATGTGGATCCGAGTCACTTATCTCTTGGCCTTCCATATGCCTTTAGATCGCTCATATTGGACCTTCCATTACCCCATTGAAGCACTATATAAGGAACCCTTTGGATACATTAAAAGGAGAGAAATTGAAGAGCAAGAAAACTATAGTCCATTATTGCTGTAACTTGATTATACTTGAGTTTGCATCCCTTTATCCCTTGGAGCACTTGGTGTTCTTCTCAAGCTTTCCTTTGCTTGTGATATTTCTATCGAGAGATGGAGGATTGATTTGGTGGAGGCCCAGGTGGAGGACTCAGTTTCTCCAGTTTACAGACATGCCGACAGAGGTTGTCATTCTTGTACTCTCTGTTTTATATTAATAGAAATATCTTTTCCTGTCCAATGATGTGCATTTAAATGAATATTGAATGCATGGATGCTTTTAATTTCTTATACATTATTGATTATATATGCTAGAGTAGGTATAACACCATTATATAGCATGCTTTTCTTATTTGCTAATTGTTGAGAGAGAAAATTGTTAACAAAAGCGAGATTGGAAAAGCTCAACGGGGATCTACATCAACCATCTAGAATAAGGTATGTTTCGATATCCTTTAGTGTTAGATGTTTATTTCTCTTTCATATTGAGAAGGGATTGATTTCTACAGTTACTCTATCTCTTGTGGTACCCCAAGCCATAGGAAGTTTTCTCTGTAACAGAATTGGCCACCATACTAGGGCGTTCCTAGTCATTTCCTTTGGGGGTTTTTGTGGCATTCAATGTTCTTGAGTTGCTCTGATTTCTCTGTTTCTGAGTCGGCTCTGGGGGCATGTTTGCCTAGTAGTGTCTGATAGGAGTAAATTTTGTCTTAGATTGTTTGTTTGGCTTCTTTTTTATCTCCTTTTCTTCCTATATGTGGGTTTTTCCTTCATAGTCGCGTGTACATGCGGGTTTTCCTAGAGTAGCTGCATATATACGTGGATTTTCTACAAACAATCGCGTATGCCCTAAGTTTTTCATCCTTATTGAGCCTTATGATGGATTCCCTAACTTTTATTATTAGCCATATATCCTGAGCTTGTCTCATGTCTAGCCACGCAGAGCCATTTTATATATCTTTTGCAGCTGGATTCCCCATTTTTACCTGGAGGGGAATTTCCCCTGAGTGTCATTATCCTACACATGTTTCCTTGCATTAAGCATAGGGATGTTCCACTGTTTGGAACTATTTTGTTTTCCCCTTGATACTCATCTCCTCCTAGTCTGTAACTATAAGGCACTTTTATTCTTTTTCAAGCTTTTCAAAATATTTGAAAAAGTCCAAAATAAAAAATAAAAACTAAAAACTCGAACAGGAAAAGATGTTATCTTTGGCAGCAGCCGAGTCATGTCGCCTTCAAACAGATCACTGTATATCACATTCGTTGGTTGGTTTAATAGTTTGACTTTAGGAGCTGTACTTGTTTCTTTGAGTTTATCTCCACCGACTGGTTAAGCTTCCAGTCCTTATGGAGCCTCTATCGATGCCTCCTGTGTCGTAGAGATGTCCCAGTTTTTGTATATCGAGTCTATGCTGCCTACATTCAGTCACCATTCACATTTATGCTTTTATTCGAAGGAAGTTGAATCCCAAGTCAGCCATTCCTCATTTTTCTTGATTTTGCTTGTCGGCCATTCCCGGTATTGGTACTGGTTCGTGCACATTATGATTGAGTCCTTCCGCATTATACAGATTTGCTAAGTACCTCATGTTGGATGATGGGGGATGCCTTAATTCCCTCCTTCCAGTGGATTTCATCCCATTGAATTCAGATCATTTATTCTGGGATAGGAGTCTAGAGTCATTTTGAGTGCCTTGAGACTTGCAGTCATCAATGGTAGGTTCTCTCGCCATCGACAATTTTTGGAATACATCAATGTCCCCTAATCAATGGATTCTTTCAAGTGTTCGACCTTGACACATTTATTCACACTTGTTAGATTGCACTCTAGTACCTTGATTCCCATTTTCATTATCGGTGGATGATCTCGCGTCTGTTAATGGAATACATCAATGACCGGTAATTAGATGATGGACTACTATGTTTGACCTCGACACCTTTATTCACATAGTAGGACATGTAGTCGTAGTGGTTTGTGTAGAAGACTTTCCAAATTGGTGGCATTCCAGATATGCTACCTCCTTGATTGTTCCAGTGTTCATGAGATTTCAGCTCTCGTGACTTGATTCTAGTATATGTTAGATATCTTCAGCCATTATGGAGATATTGATCCATTGTATATCTTCATCTTTCACAGAGATCATGATCCTTTATATATATTCATTATGGATAGTCTGATCTATCTATATTGTACGTGGCGATGACCACACATGTCATATTTTGTATCATGCTTATTCACGGCCATTGTACTCTTATGTATCCCGGACTACTGTATGTACTTGTATTCATATGCAGAGATATTTGTACTATATTGTTGGATGGTTGGTTCTTCCACCTGGTTCTTCATCACTCACTTCTAGGATGGACTTATAATGTATTTCAGCCATTGTATCACCCCTCTAACCTCACACATTAGGGGGCATCTATTACAACTGATTTTACCACATATGGTAGATCACATATTTGTGGCCTTCCCTGTCCCTCTATAGACTCTTTGGGCCCCATGGACTATTTTTGCACCTTTTATGTTTCCAAGATCATCCCTAAAAATTCTCATTATTTTCTATACGCGACTTTTAAACCCATTCTCGCGTATATACGCGGATATGACCCTTAAACTCGTGTACATCAGGATGTGTGCAAAAGGCCAAATAGTTTTGGAGTTTTCCTTGATGTGGATTTGAGTCACTTGTCTCTTGTCCTTCCATATTCCTTGAGATCGCTCGGATTGGACCTTCCATTACCCCATTGAAGAACTATATAAGGAACCCTTTGGATACATTGAAAGGAGAGGAATTGAAGAGCAAGAAAAGTATAGTCCATTGTTGTTGTAGCTTGATTATACTTGAGTCTGCATCCCTTTGTCCCTTGGATCACTTGGTGTTCTTGCCAAGCTTTCCTTTAGTTATGATCTTGCTATCGAGAGATGGAGGATTGAGGTGGTGGAGGCCCAGGTGGAGGACTCAGTTTCTCTGATTTGTAGACGTGCTAATAGAGGTTGTCATTCTTGTAATCTCTGATTTATATTAATAGAAATATATTTTCCTTTCCAATGATTTGCATTTAAATGAATATTTAATCAATGAATGCTTTAAATTGCTTATACATTATTGATTATATATGTTAGAGTAGGTCTAACATGATTATATAGCATGCTTGTCTTGTTTGCATATTGTTGAGAGAGCAAATTGTTAACACAAGCAGGATTGGAAAATCTCAACGGGGATCTACATCAACCATCCAGAATAAGGTATGTTTCAATATCCTTTAGTGTTAGATGTTTATTTCTCTTGCATATTGGGAAGGGATTGATTTCTATGGTTACTCTGTCTGTTGTGGTACCCCAAGCCATAGGATTTTTTCTCTGTAACAGGAGTGGTTCTATGAGCTGGTGTGATTGGAGGTCTTTGGGAAACCATATTTATGAATGGAACAAAAGTGGATTGGGACTATTTTTAAGCTATGATCTTGTCCTCCGCTAACTTAGCCAACCCTCACACTTCCATCATATGTTGGGGAAAAACATTTTAACATTAGATCGGATCGCATCCTTTAGACCACTGATAAAACAACTAATGTAGAATGAATTATACAATCCTTTTTCTGATTAGTTATTTTCTAAAATTTTGTTTGATACTCTCTCATAGTGCCATTTTGGAGAAGTTTAGTGAGTTCTCCTATGAAATCATCAAAAGCACTAGGGACAAATCATCACAAAAAGAGTTGGAAAAAATCTGTCCATTATGGCTCTTTATGATCCTTGATGTACCAATGAAACCATTGAATGGATTCATGTTCCAAATGGAAGGATGCAAGTGGGACTTTGGTGACATCAAAAGTATTAGGCAGAGTGAAATATTGTTCTACCTTGTATATACATCTAGATGGATCATCACCATTGAAGTGAGGGAAGTCAACCTTCGACCCATGAAAATTGGTGGAATAAGAGAACCAATGTCTACAAAAGGATCTGCTTGGCATCTATTATTCATGGTTGAATGTTGAAGAAGGAGGCCAAGAATTTTTTTATCCATATCTTAGATTTTGGTCTTGAGGGCGGTAATTTCATCTTTTATTTGCTTTTTTTCTCCTGCGTGGGTGATAACCAAGATTTTTTTTTTTGGTTCAATGGAATGGATCTGTGGAGGCTATGGACAAATACAAGCTGCGATTTAATATATGGACCCCAAGTATGTGTGGCTTCCTAAGGGTTCAGGGGATTCACTCCAGATCTTAGGTAAAACTAATAATCTCTTTTCCATAAACGGTAGCTCTTGGTTTACCTCATGGGTGGGAACTAGTCAATGAGGTAGGGTGGAATTTCCCTTTTAGCATTACAGGTCCTCCCAATGGCCAACTGCTTTTGGGTTCCTATGATACTCTTCATAATGCATTTTATGGCTATTCCCAAGTACTTCCACAGTTAAGCGGATAGGGGTTATTCCCTAATCCGAACTTGAAATTGAAATGAACAATGAAGATTCAAAGAAGAAGAACTACTGCAATAATCACAGTGCCAGGAAGCACTAGAAAATAAAAACAAATGGCATAAATTCCACCTAGCGAGCCCAAAAAACCCGTAAATAGATCTAGGGTTTGGAGACAAATTTTTTAAAATGAGGATAACCCATTTAATATTGCATATAATCTCTATTATAGTTTTTTTTTGGAACTAGAGAAGCCACTCTACATCTACCTACACAATCGGTACAGAAATATGGGAACCATGTCAAATGATTTGAGCTCTACAATTTTTGCGATCGTCACCGAAATTATGAAAAATAGATTATTTTAAATCAATGATATATCCACTTTTCGAACTCCAAATGAGATGATTGTTTTTTGAAATTGCATATTTTTGCAATAGGAATTCAAATATGCAACTTGTTTCTTTTGATTCTGCACAATTTTTTATAGAAATTGATCTAAAATTTGTCTCCCAATTTTCCCTATTTTTTCCAAAAAGAAGAAAAACATTCCTACTTGTTCCAAGGAAAGTGCTCTGATACCATATATGAGAAATTGCCTACAATAAATGATGAAAATAAACAATATAACAGAAATCATAGAGCACAGAGGGAATTGTATTGATTATAGGCCACTTCGAGGGGGGGAATTCCTTTGAGTAACCTCAATACAAATAACTCGTGGATGCCTTCATTGGACTCAACACTTACTTATATTCTACATCTAATCTAAACAACTATTACTCCCATGAATGTGGGATAATACAATATACTCAAGGGATGACTTACAAAGCATACACGTCCAATAATATACTTAGCAAACTAAAGATAATGAATGACATGGTTTCCTAACAAAGTCTCTGTGATGGAGGACCTAGATTATGATTCTCACATCCATATTGTGAGAGGGAGAATATATATATGCTAAGTCGTAAATAACCAATTTAACTGGTTGATAGTACCTCCTGTAAAAAGGAAACTTGCATGATGCTCATAATTCAAAAGGAAGCTCAAAATAGTATTCAATAATATTGTTATGATTCTTGATATTAGAGGTGTGGAAGTCACTAGATAATATTTTCCTCGGTTAAAGGAAAATGTGTAGTAGAGATCTTGAAGAGTTTTAGGATGATGGACCGAAAGTCCATGACCATCTATATGAAGATAAATTTGAAATTTAAATTATATTTGGAAGATATCAACAATAAGTTGAGATGTATTTGGATTAGTCACATCTCCCAGGATCTATTATATGCTTTGCATACATAGAAATGTACAAAAAAAACATGTGTTGTGGTACCTACTTGGTACAAGTGTATGTGGACTCAAATATGTCTCGGACAATGAAATAAAGATATATGAATTATGACTAGAGAAGCATGTTGTAAATAATTAAAGCTTAATGAGGTTCCTAGTCAGCTATGTTCGATACATGGTACATATCCATAGATGGGAATCATTTCCAACATTCTTACTAAGCCTCTATCCGAGACAATCTTGGTATACTATAGAAAAACTCCTACAGTTGAAGAGGGAGTATTGATGTGCGTTCACGGGTGGAAGTAGATAAAGTCCCCACCACTTAGTCATGGTACATGACTCAGGAAGCCAAGTATTGTGATACCTTTTGGAGAGAATCCACATGAGTAAAGACATTATAAAAGTCTTGTGGACTATTGATACTCAAGAAGAGTTATAGTCTGGACTGCTAGAGAAATGTTAAACCTTTTAGAGAAGTAGTTGGGGTGTTGCAGTATAAAGAGAAGAACCACCGAGAAAGTTATCAGGTCTTGAAGAACATCATAGAGAATGGAAATCTCACAGAGAACTTGTTACACCTAATTCTTGTCATCATCATATTACTGGTGAAAGAATGAAATACGAAGGTTATTTCCTTATTTTTGTCCCTAATCTGAGCCACCAACGTGCCTTGTCCTTATGCAATAGGAGGTATCCATGATGGAAATGCACCTTGTCCATTGGAAAGGAGAAGTGTTTCCATCTACTTCCTTCTTTCAACATGAGGTACCCCATTCCATCACATGTGTTCCCTCATGCAAAGTGTGGTGCTAGTCTTAAAAAGGAAAAAAAGAGAAGTTTTGAGAGGTTTCTCGAAGATGCCTTCATGGAACCTCATCCCTAAGAATATGGATAGGTGGAACTCAAATTCCCCTATCCTTGAGATTACCCCTCAACCTTCTCCTTTGAATCCTCAACCCATTCTATGCATTATGGACTTTAAATATGTGCTCACCCATCATGGGAAAGAGAGAGAAATATTGTGTGATAGCACCCAAACTCTGTCCAAATAATATCATAATTTCTTGAGTCATTAGAGGCAAGGCTTAATTGTGAAGAGATTGCAACACCAAGTCTTTGTTTTTATCTCCTTCAGTTTTTATTAATGCAAACATCGTTTTCTTTCCCATAAACATTGTGTGTCTCATTATCATGCTCTGTTTATTGTTTATCTCCTTGGTCATTTACATATAGTTGTAGATTATCTTGTTACTCTCATGTGGTTTTTGTAGAAATTCAGGCCTGCAGTAGATTAATTTCACTCACAGCAATTAACAATTGATCATGCAAATTATCAACAATGGAGACTGAATATGGAGCTGTAACACAAAATTATATTAACTGAGTGTACAATAGCCAACCCTGTAATAACATAGGCTGCTGAATATATAGAATACATGAGCAAATCGAATGCATGAGGAAGCATCCAAATCTAGCATAAAGCAGGCTTACCCAAAATAGGCAAATCCCCCATAGGTGTAAAAAGTTGATCCCAAATCTATCAAGGACCCCACGAATTAGCAAGGGCGCATGGGCAAGCTAAAGAGTGGTCAAATGGAAGCTCATACATGCAAAAGCATGGAGGAATGAGTGGAGGAGGAAGAGGCAACAAAGCTGATTCACCTCACCTAGTCTTGCTTTCCTATGTGCCTTAAAACACTGAAAAAGCAGGGAATAAAGCAGAAAAAGCAGATGGGCACCTAGGAGGCCAGGAATAAAGCAGATCCATGAATCTAGAAGCAACACTCACTTACATGAGTCAAAGATGGCAAGTTTGACCTCTATGGATAGGCAATTAGCAACTTGCACATGGTGGGACTCATGGACTAGGCAAATAAAAATAAATGAAATAATGTCTAAGTGGGTAAATACTATGGGTTGATTATTCTAACAGTTTTGTATTTTTGTGTCTATTGCAGGTTCATTCACAATGTAGTTCAAGTAAAACAAGTTCAGATTGTCAGATCCACTCGTTAAAAGGTATGAGAGCATCCAATTCAAGTAGTTTAGAGTTATAGGGAAAGTTTCTTTGTTTTGTAGTGTGTTTTGTTCTAGATATGAATCATTCAGACTAGGGAAATAGTCTTTGTCCACAATGACTGAGATTTTCCACTAACAAAAGTGGTGACTATGTTGGGGAGATTGAAGTCCTGGTCTTGTAGTAAGTTGAAATCTTCATCTGCAATTTTAACTGATAGATATGCTTGTTAATTTGATATATTTTCCTTGAAACTGATAGATTTTCCTCTACTTGCCTCTACTTATTCATGCTATCGTCTCTCAATAACATTTGGATTCATTTTTCAGGATCTAACAAATTTCTTTTTTTGATTTTTTATGTTTCAAATATCAATTAGGGCCACCACAATTAGGCTAAATATTAAGTGTGGCAACCAAACTTTTGATTAGAGTAACTTGCGGTACCACCACCTTTTTCTTGTGTACAGAGAGCGGTGACACCACTCTGTATTTGTTTGCAAGGATCAGTGCCATGCTTCCAACTCTCTAGTTTAACCCAGTAAAGTGCAGTACTGGGTAATTCTATAAGACATGCTTTGATTTTTGGATTTTAGGTACATGTTTCATCTTTTAAAAGTTGTGTTTCTGGTATTTGTTGTCATCAATTGAAATATGGAAGTGATAGTGTTATTGATTTGGTCTTCCCTTCAATAATTGTGATTGCCTTTGGATTTTAAGGTTTTGTATTTTGTCTTTGATATGAGTTAGTGTATTGAAAATAATTTGGTTGTTATAGATATCTTTTAGCTATTGCATTTGACAAAAAAAAATCTCATTTTTTCTTATTTTTTCCATAGTTATAAAAAAAATTGTATGCATTTTCATTGCAAAAATTGAAGAAAAAAAATCCATAAAAAATTAATGTAGAAATGACCCTTTATTAGTCTAACAAATTGTGTGTTTTTCTTCTTATTGTAATGAAGAGAGAAAACATATTTTTCTTTCAGTTTATCTTTTTTTTGTTGAAGATTTGAAAGTTTTTTGTGAAAGGTAGTAGTCATGTTTTCTTCTTCCTTACTAAGAGATCTCATTTTCTTTTCAAATTGGATTAGAAAGCTTTGTTTGCTTGAGTTAGGAATGGAAAGTAGTAGATTGATTTTGTTTGATTGCTATTTTATTATGTTTGAGAAAAATAACGAAACCTTTATCCTTCTCCTAGGTAGGGCATACTCGAAAGTTAAAGTGAAAAATATGCACTTTCATACCTACAAGGTTTTATATTTAGTTTTTCACCTTATGCATCCACCTAACCGTTCAGGATAAAATAAAGTGCTAGTCTAGGTTAAAATATTTATCAAGGTGTTATAGGTTAGAGATGTGTCCTAATGTCTTTAAATGTAGGAGCTGTCGTTTATTTCCTACAATGCATCCCGAGGATCGTGCAGTTCTTCCACGTACATGTTGGTATATCGAACGAACTTGCATGTACCCTTTGACTTATATAGAAAGGTACTTCACGTACTCAAAGGTATATAGGAAGGTCATTTTCATACAGTTGTGCATTAGAAAACACTCCTACATGGTTGATCTCCCATGTACCTTGAGTATGTCAGGAAACACTTTTATGGATCCTACGCCCATATGAGAAAATATCATCTTACATATCATCTATCGATAGAGAACATCTCATCTTACTCTCGTACATATTGTTCAAGCCTTTCTTGGGACATTACCCAGGTCCTCCATGCACAATGATATACTTGTCGAACTCCATCCATGGGATCCCTTTTTCGCATACCAACATCTTTATCCACAACTATAAAGATTTTAAGTAACAACCTCTAGGTTCTTGGAAGAAATCTCTTTCTATATTAGTGTATAATCTGATTGTGGCAACTGCAATCTCAGTAATATGTCCCTCCAAAATTATATCAACCCACAAGTTGAACTCCCTATATATAGGATTAATGGCTCTTTCCAACCACTGGATCAACTTAGGATTCCACTTAGTGGGTTCTCCACCTTGAAAAATTTTCCTCTGAGTTGCTAGCTTCTAGAACCATTCATGCAGCAGAATACAAAATTCACTAAAGAAAATTTCGTGAATATCTAAGTAAATATATCATTATAACCATTCATTTATATTCAACCACGATCCTTTACTTTATTCCTGGGAAAACTCTCTTTCTTTGTAATCCACCCAACATTGAATCCCTGGTTTTGTCGGGTGCCAAAACATGTCCCCTTCACAATGATTCATGGTCTTGACAATGGAACCATTTTTTGGTGTCGATTCCACTAACCCAAGTTTAGATTTTCCTACTCGTCCAATAAAGCCCAATATATCGGCCTGACAGAGCGTAACACTGTCAATAACACCTGCGACGCAAGTGAGGTCTCACCCAAGATATCTATGGGGACTTCCAGAACTAGTTTTTTGCAGTAATGGATGGATATTTCTTCATCACAACATTAACAACTTACTCGGCTGAAATAGAGGGATGGATTACTATCGACACATACACAGAAAGGAAGCAGACTGATTCGTTGACACATTCACAACATATAAAAGATACATATTAAAGCATATCTCCCATCATTATTACTGACATTCCACAATATTATATCAATATAAGTACGAAAAAACCATAAATACTTAGAAACAACATACAAAGACATAAAATACACAAATATGTAATTTGGAAACCAATACAGAAAAAACCACAAACCCGCTCTTCATATAGCATGAGTAATATTTGGAATTCTTTTGGTCTATGCACACAACTTGCAGACTTCTCTGAGAATCTTCTTTACAATGGATTATTTTTCTATATCATTCCCATGCTCTCATGTCTTCTTTCTTCTTTCTTTCAACCTCTCTATCAAGCTCGCAAGTCGTGAAGGTCGTTTGCACGCAGCTTATGGATCGACCTTACCACTTTCTCACTTTTCTTTTCTTAATTCTTGAACTCTCTAAAACTATAGAACTGGTTTTCCTGAGTATCATGATATGATGACTTACACACAGCTTGGGTCAACCTTATATACTTATTACAATTCTTGTTCTAATCGTCAACCAGTCCTCAATTGACAATCGAATTATTGTTCTAACTACCCCTATAAATTCTGTTACATTAATAAAGGTGCTAATGGGACATATTAAATTCATCCACATTCTGAAAAATAGACTATTAGTATAACTTATTGTTGAAATATTGTAACTTCGAAGAATATTCTATATGTATTTCTTTGTGGTCCCCGATGGTCCTACCAGGAGAACCACTTGTATTACTTTGTACCCCGATGCTCCTAATCGGAAGAACTAATAAGAGTCATGAGGCAGTCCCCTCTAATTGTAAAGGTGGGTCATTAGCACCTCAATGTGGTTACTTGAGCCTACATGTGTAACTCGAGCCTACATGACAGATGAGTTAACTTAAGTGAACGGATGAATATAAATAGAGGTGTAGTGCTCCTCATTTGGAACACACACTCTCACTTGTGTAGTGCATTAGTGGAGAAGAGAAGTAGCTGGAGAAGGAGGAGGATCAGGCTTTGATCTCCTTGCTAGTTTTACCTTTTATCTTTTATCTTTTGGGGCATCTATATTGAGGAAGATTTTGCTGGGTTTTTCCATTTAGGGTTTTCCCAAGATAAATATTTGTGTTCCTTTTGTATGGTTGTGCTTGTCTATCTTTCAGTGATCTTGTTTATATGCTTTTGTTATGAAAATGAAATGAAGTACTGATGTCCTAGCTAAGCATATGAAAATTTAACATGGTATCAGAGCCACCCTGAAAGAAGACATTGTGCAGCTAAAGAATCTATGGCTTTTTTTTTGGGTCTCTATCCATGATCGATCAGCAAAAGAAGGCTAGACTGACTCTCCATTGAAGGGCGCATCTTTCTGTCGAAGCAGAATTCGATTCTGAGCATTTTCAGTTTTGGTGTGGAAAATTAGGGCTTTCTACAAAAGAAGAATTTTTGAGTGAGACTAGAATAGGATTTTTCTCCTCATCAAAATAGAAGTTTAGAGACCTGGATCAAGAAATTTGGTTGGGTGAAACTCTGGGAAAGTCAAACCCTAGTTTGACCCCGATCTGGAAAAACCCTAAATACTAAAACTGCTAAGTTTTGGAACATTTGTTATATCCTGAGATTGGAAAAGGATCAGGAGTTTAATATTTTAGAGGTAAAATATAAAATATTTATTTACACTGTGTCCGAAATTCATCCTTCGATTCGCTATATTCTGGGAGATATGGTCCCTCCAAGTTAGGGTTCCAGCCTCTTCCAGAATTAATCCCTAAACAGGACACTTGGGGAGAATTGTTGTAGCATGGGATATAGATGTCCAAATGGAATTCCTGAAGATGTTCCAAAAATATAATGGCCTTTAATTTCTTTGAACCAAATTTCAGAACCTGAATATGAACCAGTGACACGTGGCATTCCATACAACTGCAGTATTCTGAACAGTCCTGTAACAGGTCACCTTGGGAAAATGATCATAAATTCAAATTGTTGAAACAAATTGTGATGAAAATTGTGCTGTTGGATCAGAGATTTGCGATCTTACCTCAATGCGAAATTTCAGACATAGGGGAGCAGTAATTTCGGAGATATCACAGAAACAGTAACAGGCATCTCTGCAGAAGAAATTGGAAAACTAGGGCTTCCTGTTCCGGGAGCTTCCCTCCACTGTTTTCAGAAAAGGAGTACATTGGAAAGCTCCATTTGAAGAGATCTATATTTCTATCCAATCAGACTAAAAGATTCCAAGTTTTGAAAATTAGGGTTTCTCTGACAAACCCTAGATCAGCCAGCTCCGGAAGCAGGACGGACACCTCAAATTGGTAAGATCTAATCCTTTGCTATTTGCATTTGAGGTTCTCATTTCAAAATGATCTATCACATCAGCTTGATGATAATCTTGGTGAAGTTGAAAACTTCCAAGCATGGAAGTATTTGATCTCTGTGAAGAAAATGAAATTGACACCTACATGAGTAGAGAGGTTCCAGTTCTAGAGGGAGATGAGCCTCAAAGACTTACACAAGAAGAACTTGATCAAGGCCAAGAAGATCATTGTTGATTCAATCATGGATCAAATTATACCACAAGTGTCTTCCCTAAAGACACTGAAGATGTTTGATTCCTTGATCAAGCTATTTGAAGATAAGAACTTAAATCAAAAGATGGCTTTGAGAGAACAGTTGAAGAATGTGAAGATCCATAATGCAGAACAACTTGAAGCGGTAGAAGAAGAAGTATGCAGAAGTGGTGATAGCCACCTTGAATGGCCTCCCAGGATCATGGGATTCATTCATGTGAAGAATGTATGCTAGAAATAAGTGATTACTTTCAGCTCGACTAATAAGAAGAGAAGAAGAAGATGGGATAAATTGAAGATCAAGCTCTCACCATTCAAAGAAGATCCCTCAAGCGATGAGGAATATGAAAAAATCAATTCTTGAAGAACCTCTTATTCATCTTATCATTTGGATAAGAAATGATGATTTCATGAATGAAGAAGATGATAAAGTAAAATGATCAAGATGGAGTCTACCCACGAAACAAATAAAAGATAAGTATTCAATTGCCATTTCATGATATTGTTTTGTTATGCATTTCATTGTATTCAGTTGATGTGTTATGCATGATAGATTGTTTACATTAATACTACTAATATGCATGTGATGGGTAAGTAGCTCATGGCGCTATACAACTCTCCAGTGCTACTTATCAAACCTCTTTGCTGACATATTGGATTAGTGCACAATCTCAATGATGTCATGGTAGAGATAGAAGGCATCTAGAAAGTTTCTGTGAAATATGGATGAATGTTGTATTGGCTAAATAGTTGCATGATGCATAAGAATTTGTCGTTATGCATATGTTTTATGAAATAGTTCTAACCATGCAACTGGTGCATTTGAATTGTTGGAAAGGTCCTATACAACCTCCTACAAGAAAAGAAGGACGAGACTTGTTCCGAAGAACAAGTGATGACAATTCAATAAACATGAATCTGAAGCTCCCAAGGTCAGAGACACCATGAAGGAAGAAAGAGCTTCAGAGAGCGGTAGATCCACCTCAAAGGATGAAGACCACCATGGGTATGAGAGATAACTCAAGATGAAGAAAATAATGCTATAAAAGAAACTACGATCAAAGAATAATAGTTGATCATGGGGAATGATGTATACGATATGATTTAAAGACATAAAGGGAAGTACATAGTATCCTCCATATGGATCTACAAGAATAA
>LPNX010198262.1:274760-304021 GCA_001517045.1 Pseudotsuga menziesii | reverse complement strand
GATTTGTGGCCAGAGGTTTCTTTCAAAAAAAGGGAATTAATTCTGAAGAGACACTTACTCCAGGAAGTAAGGTACACTTCCTTCAGAACTATCATGGTAGTTTATTCCATGGTGAAGTAAAGACAAGTATTCCTTAATGGTATGATTGAGAAAGAGTTTTACATCGAATAGTCATGAGGATTTGAAGTTGAAGCCAGATGGAATCACGTATGCAAGTTGAAGAAGGCCCTGTATGGCCTGAAGCAAACTCCTAGAGCTTGGTATGGAAGAATAGATAGTTTCTTATCAAGCATGGGATTTACCAAGAATAAAGTTGATCCTAACCTTTATATCAAGGTTGTAGAAGATGAACTTGTCATCCTGTTATTATATGTGGATGACTTATCCTTGACAGGAAATGAGAAACAGATCATGGAAAGCAAGAAGAAACTAGCAGAAGAATTTGAGATGAAAGACCTTGGGTTAATGCATTATTTCCTAGGTCTAGAAGTATGGAAAAGTTCAGAAGAAATCTTTCTCAACCAGGGAAAGTATGCGGTAGAGATATTGAAGAGATTCAATATGTTGGAATGCAAAGTCATGGCCACACCCATGGACTCCAACCTGAAGCTGTTAGCTCATGACTCATCAGAGTTAGTGGATATGACTCATTACTGATAGATCATTGGGTTATTGATGTACTTAAAAAATACCAGACTAGAAATTTGTTTTGCTATGAACACCTTAAGTCAATATCTTGTTCAACCAAGACGGGTTCACCTAGTAACTGCAAAGCATGTGATGAGATATCTGAAAGGGACTATAGACTTTGGTTTATATTATGATGGTAGCCATGAGTATAGATTGTCTAGCTACATAGATGCATATTGGGCCGGAAGTATCTCAGATAGGAAAAGCACATTAGGTAGATGTTTTTGTTTGGGGTCTGCTATGAGTTCATGGTTGAGCAAGAAACAGTCCATTGTTTCTCATAGCATGGCTGAAGCAGAGTACATAGCAGATTGCTCTACTAAGTTGTGAAGCCATATGGCTTTGGAAGCTGATATCAGGTCTCTTTGAATTGAAGATGGATACTACATTGATTCTATGTGATAACGAGAGTTGTGATAATAGAGAACCCTGTGTTCCGTCGTAACACATAGAAACCCGGTATTTCTACATTCAAGATAAAGATGTAGATGATGATGTTTTAGTATTTACATACTGTAGATACAGATGATGGTGATTCAATATTTCTATACTGAATATAGAGATGCTGATGATTTCAGTATTCCCATACTGAAGATATAGATGATGTTTCAGTATTTACATATTGTAGATGCAGATGATGGTGACCTGATGATGCTTTCAGATACAGATGGTGATAGTTCAGTATTCACATACTGAAGATGTAGATGAATATGGTTTAGATGATGATGCGCTGACAAATCCTCTGTCTCGGGTAAAGTTCAAACACTTTCGAGACAAGCTTGGTGTGGTTCAGAAAGACCTTCCTCAAAAGGGGGAGTAGCGATGTTCTAGTGGGATTGTATCATCCCTGGACACTTGCCCTAAAGTGACCCAGAGACCTCGGTCTTAGAGAATGAAGAGGAATTGTATCATCCTAGGACATATGTCCAGAAGTGATCCGGTGACTTCGGTAATCGAGAATGTGGTGGGATTGTATCATCCTTGGGCACTTGCCAAAAAGTGACCTGGAGACCTCAGTCTTCGAGAATGAAGAGGGATTGTATCATCCCAGGACATCTATCCAAAAGTGATCCGGTGACCTCGGTCCCCGTGAATGTGCTGGGATTGCATCATCCTTGAACTTCGGTTCAAAATGTATCCGGAGGTCTTGGCCCCCGTGAATGTGGTAGGATTACATCATCCCTGAACCTTGGTTCAAAATGTATCTGGAGGTCTCAGCCCCCGTAAAAGTGGTGGATTGCATCATCCCTGAACCTCGGTTCAAAATTTATCCAGAGGTCTCGGCCCCCGTGAAAGTGGTGGATTGCATCCTCCCTGAACCTCGATTCAAAATGTATCCAGAGATCTCGGTCCCCGTGAATGTGGTAGGATTGTATCATCCTTGAACTTCAGTTCAGAACGGATCTGGTGACTTCGGTACTCGAGAACGTGTGTTGATCCCGTAATTCCTAGAGGAAGGATTGTCTGAGTTCCACATCTGTGTTGATCCCATAATTCCGAAAGGAAGGATTGTTAGTAACTTCGTAAAGACCTAAATCCCGTAATTTCGAAAGGAAGGATCATTGAGTTGATCCCGTAATTCCAATAGGAAGGATTGTCTAAGTTTCATAGATGTGTTGATCCCGTAATTCCAATAGGAAGGATTGTCTGAGTTCCACATCTGTGTTGATCCCGTAATTTCGAAAGGAAGGATCGTTAGTAACTCCGTAAAGACCTAAATCCCGTAATTTCGAAAGGAAGGATCGTTAGTAACTCCGTAAAGACCTAAATCCCGTAATTCTGAAAGGAAGGATCATTGAATTGATCCTGTAATTCCAATAGGAAGGATTGTCTGAGTTTCACATATGTGTTGATCCTATAATTCCAATAGGAAGGATTGTCTGAGTTCCACAAATGTGTTGATCCCATAATTCCGAAAGGAAGGATCATTAGTAACTCCGTAAAGACCTAAATCCCGTAATTCCGAAAGGAAGGATCGTTAGTAACTCCGTAAAGACCTAAATCCTGTAATTCCGAAAGGAAGGATCATTGGTAACTCTGTAAAGACCTAAATCCCATAATTCTGAAAGGAAGGATCATGTTGATGTTTTGATGATGTTGATGTTTTTATGATGATGATGATGTTTCTGATCGAAAGATCAGATGTTGCTGATGATGATGATGTTCTCTTATCGAAAGATCAGAAGTTGCTAATGATGATGATGTTCTCTGATTGAAAGATTAGAATATGATGATGATTTTGTTGCTGACGATGATGATGTTCTCTAATCGAAAGATCAGAATATGATGATGATGATGTTTCTCTGATCAAAAGATCAGAAGTTGCTGATGATGATGTTTTCTGATCGAAAGATCAGAATGCGATGATGATGATGATGTTTCTGATCGAAAGATCAGAATGTGATGATGATGAGATCTTGATGATGATGATGCCATATTATCAAAGTATGATGATGATGACGTACTGATCGAAAGATCATAATATGATGATGAGTTGATGTTAGAGTATGATTATGTTCAGTTGATGATGGTTCTGATCGAAAGATCAGAGGCTGATGATAATGATGAGTCTGATTGAAAGATCAGAGTATGATGATGATGTTGTTGTTGATCAAACGGCCAAAGTGCTAAAGAAGATGTTGCTGATATAAAGGTCAAAGTGTTGAAGATGATGCTGCTAATCGAAAGGTCAAAGTGTTGAAGATGATGTTGCTGATCGAGTCGTCAAATTATTGATGATGCTGAAGACTAAAGATTGAATATGAAGGCTACATGATGTTGAAAAGCT
Source organism: Pseudotsuga menziesii (assembly GCA_001517045.1). Taxonomy (NCBI): domain Eukaryota; kingdom Viridiplantae; phylum Streptophyta; class Pinopsida; order Pinales; family Pinaceae; genus Pseudotsuga; species Pseudotsuga menziesii. The sequence continues at coordinate 300,543 of LPNX010198262.1, read as the reverse complement.
TCCAATTATTTATAGATGTATCACCCTGATGATGTTGATGATGTCGTCTATCTCTCTCCTATTATTGTTGTTGTTGATGTTGTTATAGAATACCCTTCTCGTTAAGGGGGAGTGTTGAAATATTGTAACTTCGAAGAATATTATATATGTATTTTTTGTGGTCCTCGATGGTCCTACTAGGAGAACCACTTGTATTACTTTGTACCCCAATGCTCCTAATTGGAATAACTAATAAGAGTCATGAGGCAGTCCCCTCTAATTGTAAAGGTGGGTCATTAGCACCCCAGTGTGGTTACTTGAGCCTACATGTGTAACTCGAGCCTACATGATTAAATCGAGCCTACATGATAGATGAGTTAACTTAAGTGAACGAATGAATATAAATAGAGGTGTAGTGCTCCTCATTTAGAACACACACTCTCACTTGTGTAGCACATTAGTGGAGAAGAGAAGTAGCTGGAGAAGGAGGAGGATCAGGCTTTGATCTCCTTGCTGGTTTTACCTTTTATATTTTATCTTTTGGGGCATCTATATTGAGGAAGCATTTGCTGGGTTTTTCCATTTAGGGTTTTCCCAGGATAAATCTTTGTGTTCCTTTTGTATGGTTGTGCTTGTCTATCTTTCAGTGATCTTGTTTATATGCTTTTGTTATGAAAATGAAATGAAGTACTGATGTCTTAGCTAAGCATATGAAAATTTAACACTTATCTCACTCTTAAATTTGTTGTTTCCCCAAAACACGTCGAATTCATGGATTCAGCTTATTCTTCTCCTTTTCCGGTGTGGCCTTTGTCTCCTTGTGACCGGATTCTTCACAATTATGACCAAAACTCGTATGCACTTTCCTAGGGCCAAAAGATGCAAAACATAATGTTCAATTCCTAGGTCAAAGGGATTCCTTTAATCACATGTTGGGGAATATGTATTTCCAAAAAAAAGGGCCTCTTTCAAGATAAATCCAACATCCTTAAGGGAGTATCCATTCAAAGTCTCGGAATCATGTCCATTTTTTCCGAGGAAAAAGAAGGGGGGTCACTAAGATTAATAATTGAAGAAGCCATAGATAAAAATATTCATTGGGTATTTTTTGATGGAGCCCCTCAAGGATGACCATCAAAATGTGGGGAGGGGATCATTTTGCATCTTTATGACATTCATAGTTTCAACATTATAGTTGTTTTGGGTTTCGTGTGAAATAATTATTCTGAGTACATGACCTTCAAACACCTTCTTTTCTTTGTGTTAGACAAATTTTGTAGAGATATGCAAGTTTTCAAGGACTTGAATCTAGTTATAAAGTGGATAAATGAGATTCAACAATGCCATAACACTCATTTGGCTCCTTTGCTTATTTAAATTCAACTTATAAGAGAAGAATTTACTTCTTTCTCTTGACTCCATATTTACAGGGAAAGGAACCAGCCTACTAATGCACTTTCTAAAGAAGGTATTCAACTAGAATTTGGGCAATGGAACATAAAATAATATCAAAATGATGAACACTTTGAATATTAGCATATACCTGTTTGGACCCAAATTTGATCAATTTTTATTCCCTATATATATTCTTACATGATCTTTGTGACAGTATTATACCCCTCATTTTGTATAAATTTGATTTAAACATTGACCTAAATCGATATCTAAAGGCCCAAAACTTGCCTTTAACAGTTCTCTTGTTTTTAATTAAGTTTTGAGAGTTTTTAATGCAAAATATCACTCATAATATTATTCTATTAAATCTTGTACTAATGTTGATGTTCTGACAATAGGATGAGAAGAGTGGGAACGTTTCAAGGATGATAAATCCATGGGAATATTTATAAATAACTAGCAATGCAAATCAAATTCAGAACTCTACACTTCCGTAAACTGTTCCAGTACCTAATTCAACACTCAATCCGGTACCCATATTTTTAGCAGTCAATATTTCTAAACTGCCATATTACACCTCGATTTGTGAGAACATGGGAGCATATATCTTCAAATGGTATAATATATTTTAAGAAAAACTATCCAGCTACAAAACCGAGAAATATTTTCTCCAAATAGACAGGCATGGGAAATTATTTAGCATATTTTTCTCCAAAATCTTGGTCTTCTTCATGAACATATGGCTAATTTTCTTATGTTATGAAAGTATTTTTCTTAATCAAGTGACATTCTTACTACACCATTAATATTTTATCACACTAAATCAGTTTTGTTGTAATACATACATTATGAAGTAAAGTCGGCCCAAAGTAAATCTTTATGCATAATTTCGAAGGTGGAGGTCAATTCTGTTGCTGAGGTTCAGTGGTTGTACATATTATGACTCGAGAAGTTTGAGGAAGCAACAAATAAGTTCGATGAAGAAGATGAAGCAGAAGACATTCCAGATACTACATAGAGTTAGAAATTTTCTTAGTTTTTGCAAGGGACTTTTCTTTGCATGAGGACATGCAAATCTTTGGGTTTGGGGGGATGTCAGGACCCAAATTTGATCAATTTGTATTCCATATACCTTCTTATATGATCTTTGTGCCAGTATTATACCCTTGATTTCATATAAATTTGATTTAAACATTGACCCAAATCAATAATTAAGGGCCCAAAACTTGTCTTTAACACCTCTCTTGTTTTTAATTAAGTTTTGAGATTTTTTAATGCAAAATCTCACTCATAATATTATACTATGAAATCTTCTACTAAAGTTGATGTTCCAGCACTAGGATGAGAAGAGTGGGAATGTTTCAAGGATGATAACTCCATGGGAATATTTATAAATAACTAGTAATGCAAATCAAATTTAGAACTCTGCACTTTCGGTACCTGTTCCAGTACCTGATCCGACACACAATCCGGTGCCCAGATTTTTAGCCGACAATATTTTTCAGCTGCCATATTGAGCCTCGATTTTTGAGCATGTGGGAGAATATCTCTTCAAATGGTATAATGGGTTTTAATAAAAATTATCCAGCTACAAAACCCATAACTGTTTTCTCCAAATTCAGAACCACCAGAGAGATATCAAATGGGCATTTTTCCAATTTTTGTCAAATTGTGTTTTCTAGGTTGGTTGTTTCTGACCAAATTCTGAAATTGGGGAAGTTGTTTCAAGTTGTTTAGACTTGATGTAAGTGTATAAATAGTAGGATTTTGCAGGTGTGTCGATAGAATGTATAGGGGCATATAATAGATAGTAAAAGACAGAGCACATTAGGTTGAAAAGAATGTACTGAATGAAATGTCGGTTGAATAAATAAATGAGTACTTCTTCGTGTGCATATCTATGTACAATTGGTTATCAGTGATTGAATGTCTTCTTATGAGTTAATATAAGATTCAAATACACTATGCATCTTGGATAGGAAGTCCCCCCTACCGAGGTTTGCAATGCATCATTAGGCATAGTAATTTGAAGTTGATTACAGATTTGAGATGATTTAGAATGTTGTTTTAACATTATTTGAGTGCATTTTTATGCATGAGTTTCTTCTATAGAATGTATTTTTATGTCAAGTTTACTTCCAGCTTTATTTGAGAGAAACAATGAAAATTTAGTTTATGTCCTTTGCATAAATTTGGGTTTAGAGAGTAATGATCAACCATAGGAAAGAGTGGAATTGTAAAATCAGACCTGCCTCATTGTGTATATGAATAGATCTGTTGGGATATGGATAAATTTCATTGATATAGTTACAAAATGTTGAGTTAACGAAATAATATCTCAAAAAATAAATACATGTAATAGATGCATAAGTGCTCATTATCAAGGATAATTTCAAAATGTGTTGAAATAGGGATAAAAACAGTGATGAATTCTAAAAAGATGTGTGCGGTTCTGAAATGTATGATTCATGTTTATAATTCAAGTAGTATATGGAATCATGATAAATAGGATAGTTTACTTCAAAGGATTGGATCAGGCATGAATATTTGCGTTAATAAGTTGAATGCTTTGAAGATTTATTTAATTAGGAGAATAGATTGATCTTTCATTTCAATCATGCACATATGGTGTCAGTGCCTCAAAGTTTACCTCCCTGGATTGATGAATTTAATGTTAACTATTATGGTATATGATTATGTTTACAATACCTTTCATAGATGAGCTACATATGAAAACAGAGGGAGTACTTTGCCTCGACTGATGATCCTTTTTTGATGGACCAATCTTGCGGTCCTCAATCTCTAGCTTTGGACTGTTATAGTTGTGGATTGATTTTTTATTTTTTTATTTTGAAGCTATAAAAGGTTCTTCATACATAGCTCGGTCGTCTAAATGCTTTATAAATTAAGTTGATGATGATGGACACCGAAACTCTCCTTATGTCTATCTACTTTTTTTTAGTTATTCATAGCCAAAATATGATGAATATTGTAACTTTTTTTTCTAATATGATTTTGGGCATATCTACAGATGTGATTTTTCTTTTATCAACAGAATTTTCCTCGGGTAAAAAGTTAATAATAGACCAATAAGTTAGATATTAGTTTTGTGATATTTTCAAATTAATAATAATTGGGTAAATTGCAAGTATTTTAATTCATAGTTTGTTAATAAATGCAACTTTTTCCTATGTTTATTATTTGTGTTATACTTTACAACATGAAATAGTTGGCACTACCATGATTAAATTTGGGTAAATAACTATTAAAATTCATAATCAATTAATTAAAGCAACTTTTTCCCTATTTGTAGAATTTATGTGTTAGCATTTACAACATGACTCCAAATTGGAATATATAACTATTTCTCTATTACATTTCGACTATTTAATGAGTCTTAAACTTGAGTAAATGTTTGTATTTCAAGGGATTTTATCCTTCTCAACGCTTGATAGAGACAGATTTAAGATGGAGTCTATGTTGGTTTATAATGGTTCACATTGTTTGAATATAGTTGATAATGTTTTCCCATGTTTAACAATAGTTTCATATGATTCACCATATTTAATAATGGTAGACAATATTTGAATATGTTTTACCATATTTTGTGATGTTTTATTATGGTTGTTTTAGTTGAATGTGGTTGATTTTGGTATTATGCTTGACCATGCAACTATGATTGACCATAATTGAACATGGTTTACTAAGGATAACCATGATGTTCAATTATGTTTGACCATGGTTTATTAACCATGATAGACGTAAGTGGACCATGGTCGACTATGTTTGACTAATATTAATCATAGTTGACCACGTTTGGTTTTTGGTCCATTGAGACAATCGAGATTGGTTAAACTAGATTGACCATGGTTGACCATGTTAGTTTATGATTAATCATGTTTGTTTGTGGTTGACCATGGATAAATATGTTTGACCATTTTTTACTATGGATAACCATGTTAGACTTTGGTCAACCATGTTTAACTATCGTTGTCTTTGGTTGATCATGGTTTGGGCATGTCTTTCGATGTTTGACCATGGTTTTTCATGTTTGACTGCGACTGTGCATGTTTGACTATGGTTCTCTATGGTTGACTTTGGGTCACTATGTTTTTGCATCATTGTTAAAGATGGTTTATTAAAGTTTGTGATGTTTGACCATGCGTGACTTTGGTTGAATATGGTTGAGCCTAATAATATTATTCTCAATGGAGTCATGGTTGAGAAAAAACCATAGTTTACTATTATTGACCATGGTGAATTATAGTTAATCATGTTTGATTATGTTTATCCATGGTTAACATTTCTTGGACATGGTTGATGATGATTGATTATGGTTGACTATGCAATGTAAGCTTTGAAGGCCTCCCTATGAAATGATAGTGATGCTTAACTATATTATCCAAACCCTAGAGGAAGACACAGAACATGTGAATACAACTTTTGGAGGTGGTTATGTTTTATATTTCCATGACACTCTCTTCATTAAACCATATTCAAGTTACAAATAAAGTTTGTAGAGTCATTATTTGCTGGATGTAAGTGTTTTTTTCTAAGGGAATTTATCATCATAACTTAGTTATCCATTACTAATGGGAAGTTATTCATCATTTTTATTTAAGAAAACCTTATTCTAGGAACAAAATAAATGTATAATGTTACTTAAAAAACTTATTGTATAATTTATATAAATATAAAGAGGGAGAAAGATAATCTATCATAATTTCATTCTTAAGTGGTTTTTGTTAGAAGTTGCATGATTCAACTCTTAATAAAAAAAATAAACTCTTAAGCAGTAAAAAATAATCCCAAAATCAAAATAGAAACATACTCTTACATAAACATCATCATCATCATAAAAATTAATTATATATATATATATATATATATATATATATATATTACATTTTTATTTTTTTACAAAATAATGGTAACACTTATAATAATTATGTATAAGGACTAATAATATGTAACTACTATTGTATTATTATTATTATTAAAATAATAAAAAATTAACAAAATCTTTTTAATTTTTATGAATTTAAAAATAATATTTTTAAATAAAATGATTAATTCAATAATTTATTTTTTGAAATGAAATAAATAAATTTACAATAATAAGCGTCATTATTATCACAAAATTATAATATATATGTAAATATATTATTTTTATATTAATATATAACAATATAAATCTATCTTAAACTAAGATTTATTAAGCACCAAGAGGGATCTAATTTCTTAAGGTGTAATTTTTTTAATCCTAAAAACAAGAAATTTGATTGTCTCTTCCTTGACAGGTTTTTAATTTTAAATTTTTTGAGGCAAGCATGTATTTTCTAAATTACTTTTCATAATTTTTTATTTTATGAGCCAATATGATTTTTCTTAATTTTATGAGTCGACATGTTTATGAATGGACATGTATTTTTTTTAATATTTATTTATTAATGTTAATTTTTTCCAAAGTTTAATGTTAAGTTATGTTATATTACCTTACAACTCCCCCATACTAAATTGAAAAGCCCCTCACTCCCTATGAATTTAACTTAGATTTCTATGTTTTTACAAAATAATGAAAACACTTCAAATAATTACCTATACAAACTAATACTATATATTCATTGTCAACATCATAATCTCTTTAAAGTATTTAGAGTAACTATTAATTATTATCATGATATCTTATTAAATTAATCAAAGGTTAAAAAAATAATTTTAATTTTATGAATTTAAAAATAATATTTTTAAATAAAATGATTACTTATATATTTTATTTTTTAAATCAAATAAAATAAAGAAATAACAAACAACATTATTACCATCAAATTATAATCTAAATATATTATCTCTATATTAATCTATAACACTGTGAGTGCAAACGATTTTCTAATTTTCTAATCATTTTAATAATAAGAATGAATATTTGCAACAAGATTAGAAAGAACTCTCATGAACTCTATAGTGAAAGAGGGAGTTGGAATATTACTAAAACTCTATGGGGGAAGGGTTTGTCATCTATGTTAGTGTTGGGATAAAATAAACCCACTCAATGCTTATGATAAAATATTTAATCATTATTTGATTAATTTCCTACCCACTTGTACCACTTTCCATATATACCCCAAGAATGCTTTAATCCCGATTCGGGTTTGATCTTACCCAATTTACTCATTGCCAGAGTTAGTAACTACGCTTTCCTATAGATTTTGTCTTTTACTACTTTATCCCATCTTTCTGTGAATAAGGTGAAGCTAGTCAACTAGGAAATTGCTATATTTTGTTGCAAACCCATCCTCCATTATTTTCTCTCCGTATTCTAGGATTAGCAAGTCTTTCCATCATATTTGATAGCTAAATCAAGCTTTAGCTAATTCTTGAGGTCCTTGATAGATTAGGAAAGTGCTTTAGACACCTATGGGGTTTTATCATATTTAGTAAGTTTGATTTACGAGCTAGCAATGAGTTATATTCCATCAACTCAAATCTCCTTTATAAGGATGTATTACTAGTGTAATAATATCAATTATCATTCATTTATAATTCCTAATGTGTGTTCATGATTATTATTCTTCTCTCCTTATGCTAATTCTCTGTAATTCTCTATGAGGTTAATTGTGTGCCTAAATACTTAGCTTGTTTATAGGATTCTTGTTTCCATAAAGGATTTAGAATTCTGACAGTTAGTTTATGAGTGTTGAGGATGAAAATAACTTTCTCTTAGAGTTCCATTCTTACACCCACATTAGATATGAGTTTCATAGTAGTTGTTAAAATACAAACATTTATAACCTCCTAACTTGCCAAAACTATAATGATCTTGGAAAGCTTTTTGAGCACAAGAACAAGATTTTAAAGTAAACCATGTATTATCCTTCTTAAAGTCCCATAGACCAAATTTTTTCTTCGAGGAAGTTAATCAACATCATCATCATCAATAATAATAATAATAATCTATTTTCATGGTCACCATCAAGCAAGCCACTAGCTCTGTATATGAGACCCCCTTTTGTGGGACAAGAGTGTTGATGTATTTGTAACTTCAGAATGTATTCACTTGTATATTTGATGTCTTGTACCCCGACGTTTATTCCGGGAAGTATCTGTAATGTATTTGAGTCATGTCATGCCCCGATGTTCATATCAGGAGATTCAATAATGTAAACAAGTCATGTCAAGTCATTGTGGCTAACCCTCCTATTGTTCAAGGGTTAAAGTCCCTGTTGTTCCGGGGCCCTAGGGTTATTAGACTTTCCTAGAGAATTTGTCCCTAGTGAGTTATTGTCAAGTTCGGAATTAGTATAAATAGAGAATGAGCCTCTCTATTTATCACACACTCACTCACACTCAGTTGTAGCGCATAGCTAAGGAAGAAGAAGTTGTTGGGGCTAAAAAGAAAGAGGCTACTGCTGTCAGAAGATCATCTTACTATTTGGGGGTTTTTACTTTTGGTGTTGATCCTATCTTTGAGGAAGTTGAGGGGTTTTCTCCATTTATGGTTTCCCCGAGGAAAAACATTGTGTTCATTGTCTCTTGTGTTTGATTTCTATGCTTTTTATTCTCTCAGTTAAAGGTCATAATATAATGCTAGCTTAAATGATAAAAATCTAACACATGTGGTATTAGAGCTAACTTGAGAAGAAGATACTGTGTAGCTACGGGAAGTAGGGATTCCTAATTTTTGGATCTCTCTCCATAGATTTTCAGCAAAATAAGGTTGGGCTGACTCTCCTCCCCAGGGTGCATCTTTCTGTTGAAGCAGAATCTGATTCTGAACTTTTTCAGTTTTGGACCCGACACTACTGCCAAAAATTAGGGCTTTCCACATAAGTGGAATTTTTGAGTGATCCCAGGCCTGGATTGATATCCTCCTCAAAATAAAATTTTATAGATCAATATCAAAGCATTTGGTTGGACAAAACTCTGAGAAAGCCAAATCCTAATTTGCTCCTGAACCAACACTGCAGAAATTCAGCTCCAAATCCAGATCTGACATCTTGACTTGGTAAGATCTAAATCTTTTGTATTTCCATTTGAGGTTCTCAATTAATATGTCTCATAATACCAATCTTGATGAAAAGCTTGAGGGAGCTAATAACTTCTGAGCCTATAAGTATTTATAAGACCCTACACAAGAATAAGTTGGTTATGGCTAAGAGGATTATTGTTGATTCAATCAAGGATCACCTCATACCATAGGTGTCCTCCCTAAAGACACCTAAAGCTATGTTTGATGCCCTAACCAAAATGTTTGAAGGGAAGAACATAAACAGGAAGATGAATCTGAGAAACCAACTAAAGAATGTAAAGATCCAAAATGTAGAGACCATCCAGTCTTACTTTACAAGGGTATCTCAGATCAAGGAACAGCTGGAAGCAGTAGATGAAGAAGTGGAAAATGCAGAGACTGTGATGACCACCTTGAATGGTCTATCTAGGGCATGAGACTCTTTCATTCAAGGGATTTGTGCCAGAAAGAAGCTAGTCAAGTTCAGCAGACTATGGGAAGAATGCTCTCAAGAAGAAGCTCGGATAGTAGCTCGAGAAGAAAAGATGGGAAGTGAAGATCAAGCTCTTGCATCCCACAGCAAGAAAACCAGAAGGGACCATAATCACTCCAAAGGTAATATTTCACACTCTAGAATAGATCTATCTACTATTATATGTTACACATGTGATGAGAAAGGTCACATATCCAAATACTTCCCTAACAAAGGGAAATCAAAGAAGAAAAAGGGAAAAAAGAGAAGACATCATGCTCATGTTGCAGAGGATGATGAACCTTCCAAAAAGAGAATCAAACAAGAAAGTGATGATTCTTCAAGTGATGAAGAATATGTGTCGATCTTCGCTCTCACAGGAACTATCTCACATTGAAGCAATGATTGGCTTATAGACAGTGGTGCTTCCAAAAATATGATGGGATTCAAAGAATCATTTGTGAAACTATTTGAACATGAGTCACCTCACAAGGTGAAACTTGGGGATGACTACGAGTATCCAATAAAAGGTAGTGGTGAATCCTCCTATAAGCTAGACTCTGGAAATTCTATGAAGATGGAAAATGTATTGTTTGTGCCAGGACTAAAGAATAACCTCCTCTCCATATTTGGTTTAGATGCAAAAGGAATGAGGGCTGCTTTTGTAGATGGCCAAGTTATTATCTGGCCAAAGGGAAATAATTTTGACAATGCAATAGTGATTGGAGAACAAGAAGGAGGTCTATACAAATTTAAGGGCCAACCAGGACAAGCTTTGGTTCATGACTCAGTAGAACCAAATGAAATTTGGCATAGAAGGCTTGCACATGTGCATTAAAGGGCACTACCACTTGCAAGCAATGCTATTGAAGGTCTTCTAGAAATGTAGACAAAACATGATGGTGTTTGCAAAGGATGTGCAAAAAGAAAGAACACAAAGAAGACATTTCCAAGTAGCGAAAGCAAGGCAAAAGGAATTTTGGAAATCATCCACTACGATGTACGCGGTCCGATGTCATCCAGTTCATTAAGTGGGTATGTATACTATGTTTCTTTTATTGATGATTTTTCTAGGAAGACATGGATATACTTTATTAAGAAAAAAGATGAAGTATTTAGCAAGTTCAAGGAATTGAAAGCCTTGATCGAGAACCACACAGAAAAGAATATCAAGATTTTTCGATCAGATAATGGCAGAGAGTTCACTTTGAATGAATTCAAAGACTTATGCAAATATTCAGGGATTAAGAGGGTGTTAACCACTCCATACAATCCACAATAGAATGGAGTTGCAGAAAGGAAGAATAGAATGATCAATGGAAGCTGCAAGGGCCATGCTTCATGATCAAGATCTTCCCATGCATCTATGGGAAGAAGCTGCAAGAACAACAGTGTATGTACAGAACCATACTCCACACAGATTACTCGAGAATAAGACACCTGAAGAAGTCTTTTTCAGCAAGTAACTAGAATTCAGCCATCTCAGAATATTCGGTTGTCCAGTGTACATACACATTCTGAAAGAAAAGAGGACAAATTTAGATCCTTTAGGAAGGAAGGGTATATTTGTGGGATACTCTGAAAGCTTGAAGGCTTACAAAATATACTTCCCAGGATTCAAGAAGATTGACATCAGTAGGGATGCAACTTTTGATGAAGACTCAGCTTACAACAAATACAGAAAGAGACCTGCTGAAGAACCTGAATAAATAGAAGCACCCAAAACTCATGAAACAACCATGTACGAAGAATATCAAGAAGAAGATCGAGAAATAGAAGAACCTCAAGAACCTATAGATCCACGTCAGGAGAAGAATCCTAACAAGAGGAAACCTGCTTGGGTACGAGAAGTTATCCAAGGTGTAGAAAGATATGGGGCTCTAGAAGAATCACACAGAGAAAGGAAAAGAACCAGGTCTTGTTCCAGTTATGTAGCCTTATTATGTGATTTCATTGATAAAGAACCTTCCAACTATGAAGAAGCAACAGAAAAGAAAGAATGGAAGGATGCTATGATCGAAGAGTACCAATTGATCATGAAGAATGATGTTTGGGATGTTGTCCCAAGACCTAAGGATAAGTCTGTAGTGACTTCCAACTTCCCCTGTAGTGACTTCCAAATGGATCTACAAGATCAAGCATGCTGTAGATGGAAGCATAGAAAAATATAAAGCAAGATTCATGGCTTGTGGCTTCTCCCAGAAAGAAGGAATAGATTATGAAGAAAGTTTTGCACCTGTGGCTAGATATACTTCCATCAGATTAGTACTTACTCTAGTCACAGTGATGAAATGGAAGATACACCAGAAGGATGTCAATACTACTTTCTTGATTGGTGTAGAAGAAGAGGAAGTGTATGTGGAGCAGCCACTCAGTTTTGAGACACATGACAGGGAGTCTCATGTGTGTAGATTGAAGAAATCCCTGTATGGTTTGAAACAGGCACCCAAGACATGGTATGGTAGAATTGACAGCTTTCTATCCAGTTTGGGATTTACCAAGAGTAAAGCAGATTCCATCCTTTACTACAAGGTTGAAGATGGAAACCCGGTGATGCTCCTACTGTATGTAGATGATCTGTTTGTAACAGGTAGGGATGGGTTGATTGCTGATACAAAGAGAAATCTTCCTGCTGAGTTCGAAATGAAGGACTTGGGTATGATGCATTATTTTCTAGGCATGGAGGTGTGGTAGAATGTGAATGGAATCTTCATTGGAAAAGGGAAGTATGCAATAGAGACCCTGAAGAGATTTGGGATGATGGACTACAAGGCCTTCACCACACCTATGGCATCGAACCTGAATATATTGAGTGATTCTTCATCTGAGTTGGTTGATGCCATGATGTATCGTTAGATGATTGGGTCCTTGATGTACTTGATGAATACAAGACCAGATATTTGCTTTGCTGTGAACACCTTGAGCTAGTTCCTGACAAATCCGAGACATGTTCACTTGATTGCTGCAAAGAATATTTTGAGGTACTTGAAGGGTATAGTTGATTATGGGCTCAAGTATAAGGTTGATCAGAAGATTAACCTGGAGGGTTAAGTTGATTCACATTGGGCAGGCAGTGCCATCGATAGGAAGAGCACTTCATGGTGCTGCTTCAGTATGGGATCAAGGGTGATCTCTTGGTTTAGCAGGAAGCAATCCTATGTGGCACTGAGTATAGTTGAAGCAGAGTATGTTGCATCTTGTTCAGCTAGTTGTCAAGAAGTATGGCTAAGGAAGCTACTATCTAATCTATTTGATCTCCAAATAGATGCTACTTGTATATATTGTGACAACCAGAGTTGTGTGAAGTTGTCAAAGAACCCGGTGTTCCATGACAAGTCGAAGCATATCGAGATAAAGTATCAGTATATCAGGGATATGGTGCAGAGAGGAGCAGTGAAGCTCCAATATGTTGCGATGGACGAACATATAGCTGATGTGTTGACAAAGCCATTGGCTAGAGTGAAGTTTGAGTACTTCAGGGAGAAGCTTGGTGTTCTCCGGATTGAGATTCCTCCCAAGAGGAAGTGATGAGTCCATGATGAGCCCTTCTGACATGGTGAGAGGATTGGTTCCTTCCATGGTCAGATGCAAGTGTTGTGCCCTTCTGACATGGTGAGAGGATTGGTTCCTTCCGTGGTCAGATGTAAGTGTTGTGCCATTCCGACATGGTGAGAGGATTGGTTCCTTCCATGGTCAGATGTAGGAGCTATGACATGGTGAGAGGATTGGTTCTTTCCATTGTTAGATGTATGTGATGATCCCACATCCAACATGAAAAAGGGATGGCTCTGTGAAGACACATCTAGTATGAAAAAGGACTAGCTCTGTGTAGATCCCACATCCATCATGAAAAAGGGTTGGCTTTGTGAAGACACGTCTAGTATGAAAAAGGACTAGCTTTGTGTAGATCCCACATCTAGTATGAAAAAGGACTAGCTTTGTGAAGACACATCTAGTATGAAAAAGGACTAGCTCTGTGTAGATCCCACATCCAGCATGAAAAAGGGCTAGCTCTGTGAAGACATATCTAGTATGAAAAAGGACTAGCTCTCTGTAGATCCCACATCTAGTATGAAAAAGGACTAGCTTTGTGAAGACACATCTAGTATGAAAAAGAACTAGCTCTGTGTAGATCCCACATCCAGCATGAAAAAGGGTTGGCTGTGTGAAGACACATCTAGAATGAAAAAGGACTAGCTCTGTGTAGATCCCACATCTAGTATGAAAAAGGACTAGCTCTGTGAAGACTCATCCAGTATGAAAAAGAACTGGCTCTGTGTATATCCCACATCTAGTATGGAAAAGGAATAGATTTGTGAAGACTCATCCAGTATGAAAAAGGACTGGCTCTGCGTAGATCCCACATATAGTATGAAAAAGGACTAGCTTTGTGAAGACTCATCCAGTATGAAAAAGGACTGGCTCTATGTAGATCCCACATCTAGTATGAAAAAGGACTGGCTCTGTGAAGACTCATCCAGTATGAAAAAGGACTGGCTCTGTGTAGATGCCTCATCTAGTATGAAAAAGGACTAGCTCTGTGATGATACATCCATTATGAAAAAGGACTGGATTTGTAGATGTACATCCAACATGAAAAAGCGTTGGCTCTGTATAACTTCCTATGACAAGAAGAACCAAGAGATAGCACCTGTGATGATCCAGATCAAGTGATGATGATCCAGATCCAGTGATGATGATCCAGCAGTGATGATCTAGATCGAGTGATGATCCAAATGAAGATGAAGATGACTTGAAGATGAAGATAACTTGAAGATGAATAAGAACTCATTGATGATCCAGATGATACAGAGAAGAAGACTCGTGATAATAAATTGTGTCGAGAGAATACCTTCCTAGTTAAGAGGGAGTGTTGATGTATTTGTAACTTCGTAATGTATTCACTTGTATATCTTATGTCTTGTACCCCAATGTTTATTTCAAGAAGCGTCTGTAATGTATTTGATTCATGTCATGCCTCGATGTTCCTATCGGGAGATTCAATCATTTGCATTAGAGATCCTAAATTTACAGTTCATTTTTGGAAAGAGTTGTTTTCAAGCTAGAATTTGCAAGGAATATTCTTCAAGATGAGTACAACTTTCCATCTGTAGATGGATGGCCAAACTGAGCTGGTAAATCGATTCCTTAAATTGTATTTATGCACATATGATGGGGATAAGCTATCCAAGTGGTTAAAGTAGATACAACTCTGTAATATCCCAAGCAAAATGTTAATTGTTCCCTTGGTTTACTTTGGGCAAGGTTTTTCTCACAATATTCTTCTCCTATAATTCCTTACAGTCCTACTAATTGACTTCTATAGGTTTTCCTTCTCCAATATTGGGATTTCAAACCCTATGTGGGAGAGATTTGGTCCACAACTTTTAACAAGAAATTTACTAGCCAACTGTTCTAGCTTATGGTGGAAACAATCTGTCTTGAATATTTGTGACACACTTTAAATGGAAACTGTTGTAGGTGTCATGTGACTGTTTGAACCATATGGGATTATCTTTATGTATTTTGACTACATTTTTTGTGTGGTGGAGTATGATAATTGGTAGTATCTATTACAACTAGACAAGTAGTATTTAACATAGTGTAGTTACGCAGGAAGAATAGTAGACTTGAACATGTAGTACTAAAGAAAATCAGCTTGGTTTTTATTACCACCCTCCCACAAATTTGGAATGCAAATGGATGGAACTTGCAACATGCATATAGTGCCTTTGAAAACTTTGTGGTTAGGAAAAGTACTCATGTACCAAATGGAATGTTGAACAAGTAATTAACTCTACAAAGTACTAATGTAGCAAATGCTAATCAAAGGAATTAAATCTACAAAGATGTTGAAATCTGAATTCCATGTGTGTTTATACTAAAAACCTAATGAGGAATAAACATACTTTTAATGGAATTTGAATGAATGGTAAAGTATTGATTGGTTTTGTAGTTTTGTATTATATGTGTTGGTCTATAATCTCACACCTTGTGTCTCAATAGGTATGGTTTTGATTCCACTTTGCTAAATTCCTTAATGTTTTGAAGCATTATTAAATAATGTGGATCAAACTTTTAGCTTATCCTTATTAAGAACTGAGCATCTTCAATAGTGTTGATTAAGTTTAGATAAGACAACCTTAGTTTTTTTTTTAAATAAAATCATATTAGTTGAACTTTCACAAAAGATAGACTAGACAATTTTCATAGTTTTGTTTTGATTTAGAAAGAATCATGTTAATTTTAACTTTCACTTGAGATGGTAAAGTTCAAGTTCATTTTTTCTTCAATAACTCTAAAAGTAGTTAGCATATATTTGAAGAATAATTTGGACTAACATTGTATTGACTTGTAAAGGATAATTTATTGTATTCATTCTAGATGTTGTCACGGGCCATAATAAGTTGATACTCATATGGGTAGACTTGTTCTCTTCTCAAGTTGCATGGGTCAGCTAATGGCATTTCAGGGTTTGGTTCCTTGCCTCTATTCCATCTTCTATTGTGATATGAAAATGTATGGTGAACATGCGTGTGTATGCATGGTTGTGGATACACTTGATATGTGTGGTTACTATCTGTTGATGAGATGATGTTTATATTCATGGTTGGAAAACTCATGAAAATGCATAAATGATCACACTAATATTTGCAATAGAACACAGAATATGAATTATGTAATGAAACTGATACTAATGCTTTAAATTGATTATTTCTTGGTATTTGCAAAAAAATGGTGAAGATGACTACGTTGTTGATGATCCTGATTATGTTATCATCAATGTACCAGAGAAAGATATTACTAATAATGATACAAATGGATCAAATGAAAATGATGACGGATATGATGTTGGGATAGATAATGAGGATGGTGATGATCATGGTAGCCATTGATGCTACTATAGAGATTGTAGATGTTTTTTCCTTTCTCCATGCTACTAGACACATATTGTTATTTTTGTCATTATCCAAGTTCATATTACATTTTGGGTCATTTTGATTTGTATGGTGGATTCATGTTGACATATAAACTTTGATTATTGTTGATAATTTTGATTTTTAATATTTCTTGTGATATTGGTATTTTCACTATATATTGCCCACTTGTTCTTTTAACCTTAACACGATTATCTGTATCATAGGTTATTGATGTGATAATGTTTTATAATTTCACTTATTTTGATGAAATATAATACTGATGGTATCATTATTATATTTTAAATTTATATATATTGGAAGTTGTTGATGATATTTTAATGGAAAATTAATATGATATTACTGCTTTGGATAAATGTTGTATGTTTCTGTTAAATTTCTTCACAAATGCTATGCAATTAATCTCAATAATTGTATCTACAGTTAATTTGAATATTTTATTATGTTATTTAAGAACTATGAAGTAAATGTTGTATGAGAACTATTGAAATTAATGAATAATTATAATAATTTGATATAATAAATATAATATCACACAATTGGATATGGTTGTAGGTGTTAAATAGAAAGTCAAATGTGGTGCTAATAAGGAAGCAAAAACAGGAGCTAAAATAGAATCCAAGTATGTTCTAGATCTAGAAGCAACATTGGATGCAAAACTTGGTGCTAAGTTGGAAGTCTATTTTGTTGTTATTTTGGACGCCAAAGTAGAAGCTAAACTAGTGACCAACAAAGGAGAAAAATTGGATTCTAAATGAGAAGCTAAATTAGGCGCTCATGAGGAAGCAAAAAAAGAAGAAATCCAAGGAGCTAAATGGGAAGAAAAATGTGGTACTAGTGTCAGAGTAAAAATCGATGATAAATTGGCCCTAAAGTAGTAGCAAAATATGGTGCTAATGTGGACGGAAATAGAGATGCAAAACTAGGCATTAAAAAGGATGCAACACTTGGCTCTAATGATGAAGCCAAACATGATTTTGATATGGTAGCAAAATAAGATGTTACTTTGGATGCAAAACATGGAGTTACATAGGAAGAAAAATATGGCGCAACAATAGAAGAAATATTTGGTGTCATTTTGGTAGCAAAACACGATGCAAAAAATGAAGCAAAATTTGGTGCAATTTTAGAAGCAAAAATTGGCACATATTTGGAAGTAAAATGTGGTGCAAAATGGGATGCTAAAGTGGTAGCACAAATGGATGCAATATTGGATGCTAATTTGGATGAAAATATAGCATGAACACAGAGGCTAATATGGTGCTATTAAGGATGCAAATATGGCGCTAATAGAGATGTCATTTAGGAAGCAAAAGTTGACACTCTATAGGAAGCAAAATATGACGTTATTTAGGAAGCAAACCTCGACGTTGTTTAGGAAGCAAAGTTGGACGTTGTTCTAGAAGCAAAAAAAATAGATGTTATTTTGGACGTAATAAGGATGTTATCTAGGAAGAAAAAACAAATGTTTTTTTAGACTCTTTAAGTTGTGTCCATGACGCGTCCGATTTAGCGTCTAGCTTGACCACTCAATGTAAAAAAAAATTACACTAAAAATGGACGCTAAATAGAAAGCTAATTCCAAGATTTGTTGTAGTGTTCACAATTTTTTTGGGCCTCACTACTAGATTCAAAGAACTGGTAATGGCTAGTTTACCTAGGGTAAAATATTGAATCACGACTCTCGCCAAGATCCCTTTTACATGCCACAAAAAACAATATAAGTAACTAAGGAGGAGTCTAAGTTTCCCAATGTACGCAAATGGCTATAATATTTAGAGCACATAAAATAGGGGCTCGATCTCCTTCAGACACAACCAGCAACATGCTTTACTTCAACACATAAATAAAGGCTGAAAATTAATACATTAAGAAAAATAAGTAAAGATTGGGCTCGATCCCTTCACTAATCACCCCAACAACCACTTTTGAAGAGTCACTCTAGAAAAAAATCAGTGTAAACTAATCAAATAACTCGTGGTTAGGGTTAACCAATAAAATACCTGAGTCGATCCTCCATGGAATCGCCCTTCATCGACATGACTGCCAAGCCTGGAATATCTCTTTGTCTAAAAAATTATACTCTATTCGTCGAATGGGTCGCCTTCATTTTCAACGAATTTTTCGCTTCCTGTTCCGTCCATTTTCCCCTTCTCGATGCTACTCAGAAGGAACGAAGACTACCCCCTTTTCTTTATATTCTGGCGATTTGCATTCCTTTCTAAGAAGAAAGGATTTCCTCCACCGCCTAAACCCTAACACCAAAATTATATTATATATGTGCTCCTTTATTTTAACTTAATATTTGCGTATATTCCGTTTTTTTAATACAATTACTTTTTGTATATGTTCATCTTCTAGAAAAATCGCCTCTCACTCAACATAAAAAGGAAATTCCCTTCTCTTTCGGTTAAGGCTATTTTTTTAACTAATAAATCACATTGTCTATATATATAAATATAGAAGCTCCCATCCAAGGGAGATTGCAAAGGGGCTCTTTTTATATTGAGGGGAATCTAAATGGAGTGAGCCATGGCAAAGGGTAAAAAAAAAAAGTGGTGTAAAAATGATGAAGTAGCAATATAAATGGATTTAGGAGGGACAGGTTTTAGGATAAGGATAATGGGAATGTGTTATAAATGAATTTTATTAAAAATAGGAGGCTTTTTTTTCTAAAAAGCAAGGATATAGGAATTTTTGTAACTAAGGGTACCTATGGAAAAAATTTCTAACTTTATGAGCTTGGCTAATAAAATTATATTGATGCAATGATGAGACCGATGATTAAATAGATGATGGCATGAAAATGGAAAAATTAGACCATTAAGACACAAAATACTTTTACAGGCCGAAATTTCAACTAAGTGTCGCAGGGGTCAAACGAAAGTATTTTCTGCCACGAAAAATACGGGGACAATCAGTGTGATGAGGTAAACAAAATGATGCTAACAACATGAAATGACAATTCCCAAATAAAAATATGGGAAATCACCAAAACTTGACTCAACCATGACAATGTGACTTGGCATACCTGTCGAAGGGACCATATGACAATGAAAATGGTGAAATAAGGTATGGACGTGACAAGCACATCACCCACTACATAACATTGTAAATGGATTCAAATACATATTTAGGGATATCTCTATTCTTTTACTAAATTTTAACATTGCATATGGTAAGGGGGTATCTGAATCCATCTGCATTGTTAAAATGTATAAGAATTTGTGCGCAAAAAATGGGTTTTCATTTAGCTTAAAGTTTTGACATATAAAATCTTGTCATTCAAATATTTGTGCATCGATGCGAGCTTGGAAAAGTCACTCCGTGGCTACTATCTCTTTGAAATAGTGCACCTTTCAATATTCATGCCTTAAACTATTAAAACACATGGTTGTAAGGTTGCCATAAGTGGAAGATGGCGAATTATAACTAGGTAATTGTTGTGAAATGTTTCCATGACTTTGAAACTGTATGATGAGTATTGGCATGGGGTATATGGGTTACAAAACCTATATTTTATTGTTAAACTCTTTATTGGCTCACCATTGTTACATGGTTATGGGGTTTCATATTATAAATTTACCTAACAATAATAATTTCATTTTTATATAAATATATAATTTATAAGCTAATTTGGTGTCAATTGTTGAGTTGTGACACATAGGGGGGGAATTATGGCTATGGAGACGTATGCTGATGGGTCTTATAATGACGCTAGTCGAAACATAACAATTA
The DNA here is from genome assembly GCA_001517045.1 of Pseudotsuga menziesii. Classification (NCBI taxonomy): domain Eukaryota; kingdom Viridiplantae; phylum Streptophyta; class Pinopsida; order Pinales; family Pinaceae; genus Pseudotsuga; species Pseudotsuga menziesii. The sequence goes on along the minus strand of LPNX010198262.1, from coordinate 280,013 downwards.
AATATTTGGTGTCTAATTGCTAGGACGTTGTAGAGGGGATAACAAAAAAAATTGGCATCGTTAGAGAGGTAGAACCATATTTGATGATAATAACAAGGGATATGTTGTGATATATTTGAAAACAATGGTCCATTTGATGAAACATTCATGAGGAAATAACCCACTGAATCCATGAGGGTGTCAATAATTTACTAATTTTTTACACTACAGATGGATTCAAATACTCCCTTTCTTGGGATCTCTAAATCCATATGCAGAGTTAAAATTTAGTAAATTGTACAAATTCATCGTCAAAGTTGTAATTTTCGATTGTCAGAGTGACACAATTAACAATGACCAATTGATATTCTTAATGTTATTATTATGTGTTCATTTTTAGTTTAGTTACTTGTTATATGGTCACATATTTATCCTGTGACCCAATTGGGGATTCCTCTGGTCATTTTTAGTTGGCCCACTCTAGTTTGGTCATTTATACCTTGAAAAAACTATGGTGACCAAATTTTTTGGTCAACTAATCTTTATCTCTCATTTTCTACTAGTAATAGGAAGGACTTCACAATATCAAAACCACACACTCAAAAGGGGCAGTCCCAAAAATTGATCTTTCCAAATATTATGACTGAGTTTATTGGATCTATCTATGAATGATTCTAAATCACATTGGGTTCAAGGTGGATTTCATCAATTGGATTATGGATTGTAATAATGTAGTTAGTATCCTTTCATGTTCTAATCAATGGAGTTGCATCTCCCTTTTTCAAATCGAAAAGAAGGATTTGACAAGGAGGTATGCTCTCTCCACTATTGTTCCTGCTAGTGGTGAAATCTCTTAGCAGATCTCTAGCTGATGCATATTATTTGGGGAACTTCAAGGGCATTCACATATCCCAAAATCTCAAACTAACTCATCTTTTGTTCGTTGACAACATTCTTATTTTCAGTGATGGTAGTAGAAGGGATATCGATAATATAGATGGAATTATAGATATATTCATCTGAGCAACATGTATGGTGATTAATGAGAGAAATTCCACATTTTCATGCTGCAACATTAATTAGGATGAAGAGGAATATATCACTGGAAAAATTTCTTGTGCACACCTCAATTTCGAATTGGGGCATACATACATAGTGTTCGAGTTAAAACCAAATAATTGTAGAGAAGAGGATTGGTCATGGCTAATTGCAAAGATAGAAAAGCATCTCAAATTTTGGAACCTGATACAATTGTCAAAGGCTAGCTTGACTGGTCCTTGTCAACTATGTGTTGGAAACCATACCAGTATATTGGATTTCCATGATCATGGGTTCCTAAAGGTATTTTATATTTAATTCGAAAGGTATGCTTTTCCTTTCTATGGAGAGGCCCTAAAAATTCCTTTGCTTGTTCGTTGGGATACATTGGACCTTCCAAAAGATACTAATGGCTGGGGTTTAAAAACCATTTTCCTTTTCTCAAAACCCCTAGAAGCTAAAGGAATTTTGGAGATTAATCTCCTTCCCCTATTTATGGTTAGAAGTTATTATTTATAAATATAATTATCTGGATTAACTATTGGAATGGATCATAAATTTTGTTAAGAAACAAAACAATATCTCAAATATATGGAAAGAAACTTTGAAGGCTTTTGATATTATAGAAAATCACTTGGCCTCACAAGTTGGAAATGACCAAAACTGCAGGTTGGGATTGGATCCCTTGTTAAGTAGTGAAGGAAGCCATCAAATTCCACGGGATCTTATTCAGTTATTAAGAGATGGAGGTCTCTTCATTGTGTCTCAAATTGTTGATCCTAATTCTACCACTCGATGGAGTCAAGTTTGGCTTAGGGAAGACCATATTAAGCTTGAAGGTGACCATGCCAAGGATTGAAATCGCTACTTAATTTCCCTAAGGACGAACCATATTAGAATCAATGATCAATATGATGTCTTATCATGGGAAGCAGACCCCCATGGGGATTACTCTCCAAAGAAGGATCAATTATTGCTCATCTCCAACGATATTCACGGGGATCCTAAATGGTGGTGGAAATGTCTCTAGAAGTTAAAGTGTCAATCCAAATCAAAATCATTTATGTGGTGCATTTTAGAAAACAAAGCACCAACCTTGGATTTGTTATAGAAAAAATCTTTGAAGGTCAAAGTTGGTGGCTTTTATGCAAGAACGATTCATAAAACTCTCTCCATCTCTTTGTCAAATTATTTTTCTCCCAGAAGATTTGGAAAGAATATAATTCAATAGTGAGGAAACATTTACGATGGCATGAAGAGTGTTTAGAAGATATTTTTGAGGGTTGGATGCAAAACAAAGTGTTCAACTCCCAGGTCAAAGCTCTTACATTAATCATTTGCTGGGGAATGTGGCTTGCAAGAAAAAACAACGTCTTTCAAGACAAATACAACATCCCTACGGAAGTAGATAGTCAAAGTATTGGAAAATTGTCCAATTTTTTCGAGGAAAAAGAAGGGGAATCACTAAGATTAATCATTGAAGAATCCTAAAATAAAAATATTCCTTGGGAATTTTTTTATGGATCCGCTTAAGGCTCACCATCAAAATGTGGAGGGGGAGGCATTTTGCATCTTTTGACATTCACAATTTCAACATTAAATTTAGTTTGGGTTTCAAGTCAAATAATTATTCTGAGTTCATGACCTTCAAACTCCTTCTTCTTTTTGTGTTAGAAAAATGTTGGAGAGATGTGCAAAATTTTGAGGATTCAAAGTTAGTTATAAATCAGGTAAATGAGATTCAGCGATTCCATAACACTCATTTGGCTCCCTTTCTTGCTGAAATTCATCTTCTAAGAGAATAATTTACTTATTTCTCTTGTCTCCATATTTACAGGGAAAGGGACTAGCCTGCTCATGCACTTTCTGAAGAAGGTATTCAACTAGAATCTGGGAAATGGCACATAAATGAATATCATAATGATTAACACTTTTAATATTACCATATACTTTTCATAGAAGGGCCTCATATGCAAATATACTCAGTACTTTGTCTCGGCTGTTGATCCTTTTTTGATGAACCAGTCTCGCAATCCCCAATCTCTAGCTTTGGAATGTTATAGTCGTGGATAATTTTATTCTTTTTGTATTTTGAAGCTATAAAATGTTCTTCAGACATAGATCAGTCATCTAATTGCTTTATTAATTAGGTCAATGATGATGGACACTAAAACTCTCCCTATGTCTCAACGTTTTTTTATTCATAACTAGAAGATGATGAATATTGTAATTTTTTTTGCTAATATGCTTACGGGCATATCTACAGATTTAATTTTCTTTTTATCAATAAAATTATAGAATGTTTCATTGGGAAAAAAGTTAATACTAGATCAATAAGTTAGATATTAGTTTTGTGATAATAAATTAATAATAATCGGATAAATGGCAAGTATTTTACTTCATAGTTTGTTAATGAATGCAACTTTTTCCTATTTGTATTATTTATATGTTATACTTTACAACACCAAATAGTTGGCACTACCACGATTAAATTTGGGTAAATAACTATTATAATTCATAATCAATTAATGAAAGGAAGTTTTTTCCTATTTGTAGAATTGTGTGTTAGCATTTACAACATGATTCCAAATTGGAATAAATAACTATTTAACTATTACATTTTGACTATTTAATGAGTCTTAAACTTGATGAAATGTTTGTATTTCAAGGGATTTGATCCTCCTTGACGCTTGATAGAGCCAAAGTTAAGATGGATCTATGGTTGTTTACAATTTTTCACATTGTTTGAATATAGTTGGCAATGTTTGACCATGTTTGACAATGGTTCGGTAATGTTTAACCATGTTTAATAATGGTAGACAATGTTTGAATATGTTTGACCATATTTTGTGATGTTTGATTTTGGTTTTTATAGTTGAATGTGGTTGATTTGGTATTATGGTTGACCGTGCAACTATGATTGACCATAATTGATCATGGTTGACTAAGGATAACTATGTTCAATTATGTTTGAACATGTTTTATTAACCACGATAGAGGTAAGTGAACCATGGTCGACTATGTTTGACTAATATTAGTCATAAATGACCATGTTTGGTTTTGGTTTGTTTACACAATCGAGATTAGTTAAACTTGGTTGACCATGCTTGACCATGTTAGTTTACGATTAATCATGTTTGTTTGTGGTTGACCATGGATAAATATGTTTGACCATGGATAACCATGTTAGAATTTGGTCAACCATGTTTAACTATCGGTGTCTTTGGTTGATCATGGTTTTTCCATGGCTTACCATGTTTGACCATGGTTTTCCATTTTTTACTGTGGTTGTGCATGTTTGACTATGGTTCTCTATGATTAACTTTGGCTGATTTTGATTATGCACCATGGTTGAAGACGGTTTATTAAATTTTGTGATGTTTGACCATTCGTAGCTTTGGTTGAATATGGTTGACTCTAATAATATTATTCACCATGGAATCATGGTTGAGCACAACCATGGTTTACTATTATTGACCATAGTAAATTATGGTTAATCATGCTTGATTATGTTTATCCATGGTTAACATTGCTTGGACATGGTTGATGATGATTGATTATGGTTGATTATGCAATGTAATCTTTGAAGGCCTCCCTATGAAAGTCCAATGATGTTTAACTATACTATCCAAACTCTAAAGGAAGACACATAACATGTGAATACACCTTTTGGAGGTGGGTATGTTTCATATATCCAGGAGGGTCTCTTCATTAAACCATATTCAAGCTACAAATACAATTTGTAGAGTCATTATTTGATGGATGTATAGTGTTTTTTCTAAGAAAATATATCATCATAACTTAGTTATTCATTACTAATGGGAAGTTGTTCATCATTATTATTTAAGAAAACCTTATTCTAGGACCAAAATAGATGTATAATGCTAATTAGAAAAATATATTTTATAATTTATATATATAAAGAGAGAGAAAAAGAATTTATCATAATTTCATTGCCAAGTAGTTTTTGTTAAAAGTTGCATGATTCAACTCCTAATAAAAAAAATGAACTCTTAATCAATAAAAAAAAATAGTTCGAACATTAAAATAAAAACATATTGTTACATAACAATAATCATCATCAAAATGATATATATATATATATATATATATATAATTTTCCTTTTTTACAAACAAATGGAAACACTTATAATAAGTATGTATAGGGACTAATAATATGTATTTATCATCAACATCATCATTTTTTTAAAATATTATTATTATGATGTTAACTTA
>LPNX010198262.1:253587-273807 GCA_001517045.1 Pseudotsuga menziesii | reverse complement strand
ATATATATATATATATATATATATATATATATATAACACCATATATCCATCTTAAATTGGGATTTATCAAGCACCCATAGGTATTTAATTTCTTCAGGTGTAAATTTCTTTTTAATCTTAATCTAATGTACCTAAAATCATCATCTCCATAACAATTTAACATAGCAATTTTTTTTTGCTTATATGTTGAAGGTTTTCCAACTTAGTTGTTCTTATTACACCATGACCACCATGTAATGTTTCTTAGCTCCCTAGTATGACTTGAAAAGGGTAAACTTTACACCTTAAGCTTTCCTTATTGATCGGCATTTGGGGAGAGGATCATAATTACTTGAGCAACTTTAAGCTTCTTGTTGGTTTATCCCACAATACTGAGAGGGGGGGTGAATCAGTATTGTTCATTTTTCTTTAAAATACACAAAAATCAACAATTAAGACACAGATTTTATCGTGGAAACCTCAAAAGAGAAAACCACCAACATAAACTCATTAATAAGATGAAATTACAAAATTGTTTATCCGCTACTACAGAAAGGATGAAAACACACCCTAGTTTTTGCCTACAACTACAGATAGAGATGCTACAACACCCCTATGGTTTTATGCCTTCTTCAACAGACAAGGATGCTATGACACCCTGTTCTCCAGCTACGACTGGAAGGACGATTCGACCCTCTGCAGGTCTGTGGCCTGCCCTAGCACCACCCTACTACCGTGTTATGATTTTCTCAGTCTTTTGGAACAGTTTGTAAACTATTCACTTTGGACTTTGTCAAGCTCAATGACCGAGACACTTAATTCTTTACATATTCATTTATTTAAATACCCTATACATATTTCGTATCAACGCATCTCTCCATAGCTGCACTCTTTTGTTTTGGGTCGTGACTGTTTACTTGCAAACACAACCAAGCATCATCTACCCATTCAACCATAGCATCATTTTAGCAAAGGCACCATTTCGTTCTTCCCACAACTCAGAATTCATTTCCGCACCCATGTTTATCGTTTTCTGGTGCTTCTGTAATCTTCTTCACCAGAAAAAACCCAGCATTTGATCTTCCCTATATATTTCCTTTTTAAATCGTATTTTCGCACCAAGTTTCTATTTCAACGATTCCCTGCCATTGATTTTCATCGGGCTTCTCCTTGATCGTCGATCTCCATATTGCGGGATGTGGGATACGGGATGCGGGATGTTGATTGTACGCTTTTTCCTTTCCACACTGTGGAATGTGGAAGTCATTTTTCCACCATTGATCTTCATCGGGATTCTCCCCGATCGTTGATCTCTAGATTGCGGGATGCGAGATGCGGATTTTCCACTTTTTCCTTTCCGCAAACTCCTTTTTGCACTGCAGAATCTGGAAGTTGATTTCCCACCATTGATCTTCATCAGGCTTCTCCTTGATCGTTGAGCTCTAGATTGCGGGATGCGGGATGTCGACTGTCCACTTTTTCATTTCCGTAAACTCCTTTCCAGACTGTAGAATGCAGAAGTCGGTTTTCCATTGTTGATTGGTTTTTGGAGGAACTAATCTTAGCTGTCCGATCTTTTGCAAAACTAATATAACCCATTTGATATTGATTGTTGCGGAAACGAATTCCGGACGTCGGAACTAATTCTTAATCATCGGATCTAGTGCAGGACAAATGTAATTCGTTTGATCTTGATCTTTTGCGGAACTTTGTCACTTCACACGTGTTTAACCTCCGCGCTAGTTTATTCAACAAGAACATTGTGAGTCATCGAATTACTTGGATGCTCGATCAAATTTGGGATCAAATTTGCTATAGGGTTATTCGTTTATCATCCAACCTCCAACCTGCAACAAGGTTATTCCTTTGTTATTATGTTGGTTTCAGCCTGCCACTATATCTTTGACTTTCGTTAACAGTTTTGACATCAATAACTTCCTTTGTTATTCTGCTAGTTTTAGCCTACCACCATATCTTGACTTTTGTTAATAGTTTTGACATTAATGATAACTATTTTACTCAACATTTCTATGATAATGTTAGAGAAGTGAAACGAGTGGCTTATTTGGATCCTAGAGCTAACAAAATTTATACATATGTCAGGTGTTATTATAGTACTCATTCCAATTATTTGTGACCTATCGAGCGGAAATTCAATACTGAATTTCTTAAGCTTCAGATTTATGGTTGACACTTTCCTTAAGATTTGGTTATATGGTTTACAATTAATAATCCAAACAACTCACATGGGAATTCTTTCGAGCTGGATAGTAGCCTTAACTTTTGTACTTACTTCGACAACTGGTGAATTGTGGGGTTTTATTCATGCATTAAACCTTTTTACTTCATTTTACCATCGTTCGGCCCACTCGGGCATCCATGGCAAGGCCATGTTACAGCTCGTAGTTTTACTTAGTGTTGGATATACCTACAACTTCAACTTTATTGAATACTTGAAGCTCAGTATTTCCACTTCAACATGTATTCTACATTTCCCAGCTATTACAGTTTGTAAAGGAGAATGTAAGGTATATTTTACCCTTCGTTCATGTTGGTTTTTATATATAAATATATACAAATTATTTGTTTATCATTTATAACTAATATAATTGGGTTCCTACTATTGCATACTAATATAACCAAGAATTTCATTGAACCATCTTGGAGAAGCATGTGTTGTTTCATTCATGTGTGTAGGCCCCCCATTGATTGACAATTTGAGCTCACAAGTTGGAGTTGGGGCCCAAGGGTAAGAATTAGGGTGTGGGTTCCATGCTTAATCAATAGATGGGAACCACATATAGTTGACTTATTTCTCAATGCTTGATAATGATGCATACATCAGAGAGGATAGAAGGTGTAGGGCCTATTAACCCCCTATTTGCATGGGGGTTTTCTTAGGTTTTCATGAAGACTTTTGGGTTGATTCCTGGGTTTTGGGTAAATATGGGGAATTGTAAATCATGTCTCTACCATATGTCAACTATAAAATGAATTCTAAGTGCAAGGAAGCCTTGAAAAACAATAAATGAATGGACCTAGTCTAGTCCATGAACTTTCCAATCATGAGTAAAGAACAATGGACCTCATTATGGTAAATTAGAATCATTCTAGGTGCATTTACAACAATGAGGTTTATATCCAAGGATGGACTAATTCTAAGCAATTATGGGCACAACTAGGAAAAATATAAGCATGTTTAGGTCTTTAAATAACACTAATCAACAAGTTTTCTTAATCCTAGATCTAAAATGACACCTTTTCTTGAGGGAGCAACCATCCAAGCAAAGAAACAACTCAGATTTTGGCAGCAAATAAAAAAATATGTTAAATTGTTGCAAACAACTCATATTTTTTATGAAGAGTGTGAGTAACTAGGGGAGTATGAGTAAGATATGACTTACCGAAGAATTATCTGTGGGAAAATATTATACTGGAAGCTAACTCAGCGTATGATTTTCATGATTCCTTACTAACCTTCACCTTTGGTTATGAGTCTTGATCTCAATCTGCCAATGTCCCTCGACATATATTTTGGAGATGAAGTGGGTGGACAACCTTGAATATAGAAAACCCCAAAAGTTGGGAGACCATTAAAATTGAGATAAAGCTCGATGCCCACCCAATAAAAAGTGGCCTGCATGAAGAACCCATACTATAAAAATTGTTTCAAACAAGAAATTGATCTATGCCTAGTGCAGTGTAAGGGTTTCGCCACGTTCATAACTTATATTTCTAGTTGGATCAAAGAATGGGTTCGCTAAACGAACAAGAAATGCCTCCTCTGCAACCTTGGAACCTCCTCAATAACCTTCGAACCTCCTCTGCGACCTTAGGCCTAGTTTGTGGGTGAGGTAAGTGAAAAAACTCCTCTGCAACCTCGGGCCTATTTTGTTGGTGAGGTAAGTGAAAAAAACTCCTCTGCGATCTCAGACCTAGTTTATCGGTAAGGTAAGTGAAAAATGTCCTTTGCGACCTCGAGCCTAGTTCATGGCTGAGGTAACTGAAAAGCCTCCTCTGCAACCTTGGAAACTACTATGCGACCTCAGGTGTAATTCATGGGTGAGATAAGTGGAAGATGTAAAATTTGGAGGTCGCGACAGGGGGAAGGTAAGATGGATATTTTTAATTGTTTGTTGTTTTTTAATGTTATTTTTTTTCATTAAAAACACCATTACCATTCTTGTCGTGGTCATCAACGTCATAAACAACAGCATCGACATCATCATCATCGTTAGTGATGATGATTATGATGATGATGATGATGTTGATAATGAGATTATCATTGTCATCGTAGTCAACAGGACATTCGATGATCATTTTCCTTATGGCCATCATCGTCATCATAGAGAACATTGTCATCAATATACCCTTTCTAGAAAAATAATTGTCATATGAGTGTAATATGGTGACCATTTCGAATTTTGACAAACATAGGATGCTTAATAAAGTCCACTATCAAGAAGAATTGAGACAAGCATAGGTAAGAAATAAGGTTAGATGGAATTCATTGTATAATACAATTTATTTCTTACAAATATTTAAATCCTGAAAATGTGTAAAATTCAATTAATTACAACCTTGATAAATAGGAAATTGAACACGGAATTGTTCTGGTCTTATTATTATTTTTAAAATGTCTTATAACATAGAAACCATTGATGATGATGATGATACAATTGATGATCTTAAAGATGAATATGATGATGGTGATGATGACGATGATGATGAGGATGACAACATTGATGATGATGATGATGATTTTAACATTGATGATGATGAGGCTGAGGATGAGGATGAGGTTGATTAGGACATCGATGACGACGATGATGAAGATGATGATGATGATGATGGTGATGATCATACCATTGCTGATGTTAAAGATGAATATGATGATGGTGATAATGATGATGATTATGATACCATTAATGATCATAAAGATGAAGATGATGATCATTGTGATTATTCTAATGAGTATGAACATGATGATGATTATGGAGATGAACAAGATGATGATGATGATGATGATGACATTGATGACGATGATGATTGTAACACTGAGGATGAAGAGGCCGAGGATGAGGATGAGGTTGATTAGGACGTCGATGACGACGATGACGATGATGATGGTGATGATAATGATGCTAGATACCATTCATGATCTTAAAGATGAAGATGATGGTGGTGGTGGTGGTGGTGATGATGATGATGATGATGATGATGATGATGATTATTATACCATTGATGATCATAAAGATGAAGTTGATGATGGTTGCAAGTATTCTAATGAGTATGAACATGATGATGATTATAGAGATGAACATGATGACGACGATGATGATGATAACATTGATGACAATGGTGATTATAACATTGACAATGATAAGGATGAGGTTGATTAGGACGTCGATGATGACGATGATGAAGATGATGATGATACCATTGATGATATTAAAGATGAATATAATGACAGTGATGGTGATGATGATTATTATGATACCATTGATGATCATAAAAATGAAGATGATGATGGTTGTGATTATTCTAATGAGTATGAACATGATGATGAATATGGAGATGAACATGATGATGATGATGATGATGATGATAAAATTGATGATGATGATGATTATAACATTGACTATGATGAGGCTGAGGTTGAGGATGAGGTTGATTAGGATGTCGATTATGATGATGATGATGATGATAATGATGATGATGATACAATACCCCTCCTTTCCAAATTATTAAGGAATAAGTTAGTATGGGGGTCTATTCTTACCACCAACCACTATATTTTCGATATTTAGTGATAAAATTTAAATCCCCCCCAACAGTTATGTTCTCCCAAGTAAGGAACCATGATTTCTCACAAGCACATCGAATCACAATGTTTAAACAATTTTCCACATAGGATATTACCACATGCTAGTTTACCCATCTATAAATAAGAAAGTAAACAATTAAAACATTTCAAAATCAATGATCTTGTTTCCCTAATTAGTTCATCTTCATCTCTTTTGAATCAAAAAATGATTAAGAGAAAAATCTCGATGACATTATATTTACTCATTCGAAAAATATTAGTTCACTAACCAAGGACACAAAGAATTTAAAAATACTAACCTGGAAACCAAAGGAGATCGCGCAAAAATTCAATGTGTTGAATCAATACCAGACTCTTGTACTCATAGATCAAACAATAAGTAGAAAAATTGTTGCAGCTATAGAAAAACATTTGATGAAATATGTCTTAAGAACATGTATTTATCGATCAATAATCATGGCGGTTACAGCGAAAATGCACAACGGATAAATTTCAACTATAAGCAAAAGTCAATGACCGTTACCGTGATGACCGTTTATTTACAAATGTTTAGAGGTCCGTCGCTAGAGTGACGAATGTGTGTCTTCGTCACAATAGAGACTAAAATCAGTCTCTATAATGACAAATAGTCATGTACGTCGAAATAGCAATGATGATCGGGGGCCAGAAGAATTTATGTTCAAAATATTTATTAATTTTTCCACGAAAATAAGCATTTTAATTATTCGTGGCAATATTTCATGGATCTTTTGAGCCATATGTACTAGTTTTATTCTAGGAAAAAAATAGATGTATAAGGCTACTTAAAAAATATATTTTATAATTTATATAATAAAGAGAGAGAAACAAAATTTATCATAATTTCATTACGAAAGTGGTTTTTATTAGAAGTTGCATGATTCAACTCTTAATAAAAAATATGAACTCTTAATCAATCAAAAATAGTTCCAAAATCAAAATAGAAACATATTGTTACATAAATATCATCATCATCAAAATGATATATATATCATTTTGATGATGATGATGTTTATGTAACAATATAATTTTTATCTTTTTACAAACAAATGGAAACACTTACAATAATTATGTATAGGGACTAATAATATGTATTTATCATCAACATCATCATTTATTAATATTATTATTATTATTATGTTAAGTTATTAAAATAATGAAAGTTTAATAAAAAAAATTAAAATTTTTATGAATTTAAAAATAATATTTTAAGATAAAATGATTAATTCAATACTTTATTTTTTAAATCAAATAAACAAATTTACAATAAAAAACATCATTGTTATCACAAAATTATAATATAAATATTTATTTAAATATATTATATCTATATTAGTCTATAATATTACAGTTCCATCTTAAACCTGGATTTATCAAGCACCCAAAGGGATTTAATTTCTTGAGGTGTAATTTTCTTTTTAATCTTAATATAATGTACCTAAAATCATCATCTCCATAAAATTTCACATAACATATTTTTTTTTCTTATGTGTTTGAGGCTTTCCTACTTAGTCATTCTTATTACACCATGACCACCATGTAATGTTTCTTACCTCCCTAGTAGGACTTGAAAAGGGTAAAATGTACACCTTAAGATTTCCTTATTGATTAACATTTGGCGAGAGAAACAAAATTACTTGAGCAACTTTAATCATCTATGATAACGTTAGAGAAGTGAGAAAAGCATCTTATTTGGATCCTAGATCTAACACACTTTATACATATGTCTAGGTGTTATTATATTACTCATTCCAAGTATTTGTGGCCTATCAATGGGGAACTCAACACTGAATTGCTTAAGCTTAAGTTTTATGGTCAACACTTTTCTCAAGCTTTGGTTTTATGGTTTACAATTAATAATCACAACAACTCACACGGGAGTTCTTTCTAGCTAGAGAGCAGCCTTAACGTTTGTACTTACTTCAAAAACTAGTGAATTCTGGGGTTTTATTCATTCATTAATCCTTTTCACTTCATTTTACCATCGTTCGGCCCACTTCGGCATCCATGGCAAGGCCATGTCACAGCTCCTAGTTTCACTGAGTGTTGAATATACCTACAACTTCAACTTTAATGAATACTTGAAGCTCAGTCTTTCCACTTCAACATGTATCCTGCATTTCCCAGCTATTACAGTTTGTAAAGGAGAATAGAAGGTATATTTTGCCCTTCGTTCATCTTGGTTTTTATATATAAATATTTACAAATTATCTGTCTATCATTTATAACTAATATAATTGTGTTCCTACTGCTGTTGACTAATATAACCAGGCATTTCAGCGAATCATCTTGGAGAGGCATGTGTTGTTTTCAGTCTTTCTCTTTGTTATCACATATACATTTGCAGTTAGGATACCATAGTGCAACATGTAGAGCTATCTCTTATTCCATTCCGAGTTATTTTTCACATGAGGTATTAACATGGATCATTACAGCCTCAATCATTCCAGAGCCTTGTTCATTAGATTTTCCTTGCCAATACTGATATTCATTAGTCCATTGAGATGCTTTCAATGATGACCTAGTCCATTTCAACAGAGTAGTAGATCAGATATGGTACACACAGTTACGGAGGGGCCTATTGAATGGAGATAGGTATATATTGTGAGATCAGGTATATTCCTCTATAGTTTGATTTTGTTCTATGATGTATATCAAACATCAATGTTTGTATTGTTAAGATGATTATGGTGACCTATGCTTATATATATGTACTAATGCTTGAACTTGTGCTATGACTAATCAAAGGACTTGTTGTGAAGAATGTTTCTCATTCCATGCTTGTACAAATAGTAAACCTTAGTGATAGGTTGGTTCAATGTGTCATTTTTCCCCATCCATCCAGTTCATCCGTTGTTGAATTTTATTCCATGATTTAGATTGATTGAGACTTGTGAGATTGAAGATATTTTCCCCATCTTGACCCCTGCGCATGATAGAATCCATGTTGTTATGTGTCTCTAGCTATGAAGTATGTGGCTTGGCCATTGTGGCTGGGTTCACCGGGTAGTTTTCCTTTGGTGCTCAAAATCAGTTCTCCACCAACAAGTGATGCTAAACACTAAAGCATTAGAATGCATAAAAGCTATATCTAAATGATGCAAAAGTATAAATGTTTAAAAGGTAGTTAGTGGCCAAGGGTTTGAGCACTCATTCTTTGTATAATGTAAGGATCATCTACCGTCCATAAGGGCAGCAAGGAGAGGAAAACCTGTCGGGGTTATGGAATGCTCCCTGGCAGCGGGGCTAGGCCTTAGTCATTTATTTGATCCCATAATGCTTTTCAGGGCACCTTCTCTTATAGGTTGGATACTATCTTATGTGAAATGTGAAAGTTATTGAAAAAATATCAATGGTCAAAGGATGAACACTCACTCTTTGTATAGTGTTCGACTCAATTTCCCCCATAGGGAAATAGGGTGATACTAGCCTACAAAGGTTATGTCTTTATCAGTGCTGGAGCCCAGAAGGATTCTAAGGAACCTCCTTTTAAAGGTTGACCAGTATTCCAAATTAGTGCAAAGGATAAGTTTCTAGAGTATGAAGGAAACAATCCCAAGTACTTTATCCACTTGTGAGACACCACCTTCCCAAGTTACTATCTGCCATGCATATGGATTTTTGGTTGAGTATATCGGTTAGAATTCAGAGAGATAACATAGTCAAAGTTAGTCATAAGTCATTCCCCATTTCCCTAGCCTTGTTTTCCATCCTTACCTAGAATTAGCACACCGTGTACACTTTGTAATTATGGCATGAACAAGCAGGCTTCCAGAAGGTTATGATATATTTCAAAAGCAAAGGTATATCTCACTTACTATTATTATTATTGTCACCATGATTATGAATAATGTGATTTAAGTTTGGTTTTTATATACACCATTGGAGCATTTATTACCCTTGATGCTTACAGGATCATATTGGCACAGTATCTCACATTCAGTTTGGGTACTCTGAACTAGTCAACCGAGTTGACCAAGTCAAGCATGGTTCCCAAGGAAGTTACTCAAAAAAAAACACGGCTTATATTTGTTCCATACATTCCCAGGACCAATACTACAGTTTTAGTTTTGAGAATTGGGCCCCAGATCTCATGATCAATGATTATTATCCCTTTGTTATTGGTCAAAAGATCAAATTTTATTACAGATGGTAGTGATTTTGGTTCTCCTATAGAATTGCAGTGTTCATGTGGGTATAAGTAGTCACTTATACCATTCTTCTATGTCTTTGAATCATCCAGTGCAGTCATTTTTCCTCAGTTCTGATCCTGTACATAGCTATGATTATTTTATTGTTCTCTAGAGGATGTACGAGCAAACTTTGAACTAGGAATTTCATTGAAAATTTTGATTTCGCCTCTTGGGTCAAGGAAATGGCTTTGAATTTTATCATATGATGTGTTTTGGATCTATGGATAATCCTTCAGCATTTTTCAATCCACACTTGGTTCGGATTATTTTATTTTGGCTCAACCAGTGAGGAAGTCCCCCAAGGGGTGCCCCTCAACTTGACTAATGATGTATTACACTTAGTATATCATATGTTATGAAGTTGTAATGGGTACTAGGGAGAATTAAGCACATAGTGACCCCCATTTATGTATTATCATGTTGTATCTTACTTTATATCATGATTCCACATTAGGGATGTTAAATTTTCATATGCTAAGCTAGATCATTAGTATTTCATTTCGAATTCATAACAAAAGCATATAAACAAGATCATTGAAAGATAGACAAGCACAACAATACAAAAGGAACACAAAGATTTATCCTGGGAAAACCCTATAGGGAAAAACCCAGCAAAAACTTCCTCAATTTAGATGCCCCAAAAAGATAAAAGGTAAAACCAACAAGGAGATCAAATCTTGATCCTCCTCCTTCTCCAGCTACTCTTATCTTCTCCACTAATGCGCTACACAAGTGAGAGTGTGTGCTCAAATGAGGAGAGCTTCACCTCTATTTATATTCATCCGTTCACTTCAATTAACTCATCTGACATGTAGGCTCGAGTTAATCATGTAGGCTCGAGTTACACATGTAGGCTCAAGTAACCACACTGGGGTGCTAATGACCCACCTTTACAATTAGAGGGGACAACCTCATGACTCTTATTAGTTCTTCTGATTAGAAGCATCGGGGTACAAGATAATACAAGTGGTTCTCCTGGTAGGACCATCGGGGACCACAAAAGATACATATAGAATATTCTTCGAAGTTACAATATTTCAACACTCCCCCTTAACGAGAAGGGTATTCTACAACAACATCAACAACAACAATAGTAGGAGAGAGATAGAGGACATCATCAACATCATCAGGGTAATACATCTATAAATCATTGGAAGCTTTTAAACATTATGTAGTCTTCATCTTTAATCTTTAGTCTTCATCATCATTAATACTTTGACTACTTCAATCAACAACATCTTCAGCGCTTTGACCTTTCGATCAACAACATCATCTTCAGCACTTTGACCTTTTGATCAGCAACATCATCTTCAACACTTTGACCTTTTGATCAACAACATCATCTTCAGCGCTTTGACCTTTCGATCAGCAACATCATCTTCAGCACTTTGACCTTTCAATCAGCAACATCATCTTCAGCACTTTGACCTTTCAATCAGCAACATCATCTTTAGCACTTTGGCCTTTTGATCAGCAACATCATCTTCAGCACTTTGGCCTTTCGATCAGCAACATCATCTTCAACGCTTTGACCTTTCAATCAACAACATCATCTTCAGCACTTTGACCTTTCAATCAGCAACATCATCTTCAGCACATTGACCTTTCGATCAGCAACAACATCATCATCATACTCTGATCTTTTGATCAGAAACATCATCATGAAAATATCATTAACACCAAAACATTATTATCATAAAAACGTCAACATCATCATCATCAAAACATAAACATGATCAAAACATCAACATCATCATCATCAAAACATCAACATGATCCTTCCTTTCGAAATTACGAGATCAACATGTCTGTGGTACTCAGACGATCCTTCCTGTCGGAATTACGGAATTTAGGTCTTTACGGAGTTACTAATGATCCTTCCTTTCAGAATTACGGGATCAACACATCTGTGGAGCTTAGACAATCCTTCCTTTCAGAATTACGGGATCAAGTCTTTACGGAGCTACTAACGATCCTTCCTTTTGGAATTACAGGATTTAGGTCTTTACGGAGTTGCTAACGATCCTTCCTTTCGGAATTACAGGATCAACACATTTGTGGAACTCAGACAATCCTTCCTATTGGAATTATGGGATCAACACATCTGTGGAACTCAGACAATCCTTCCTGTTGGAATTACGGGATCAAGTATTTACGGAGCTACCAACGATCCTTCCTTTCGGAATTATGGGATTTAGGTCTTTACGGAGTTACTAACGATCCTTCCTTTTGGAATTATGGGATTTAGGTCTTTACGGAGTTACTAACGATCCTTCCTTTTGGAATTACGGGATCAACACATTTGTGGAACTCAGACAATCCTTCCTATTGGAATTACAGGATCAACACATCTGTGGAACTCAGACAATCCTTCCTATTGGAATTACGGGATCAATTCAATGATCCTTCCTTTCGGAATTACGGGATTTAGGTCTTTACGGAGTTACTAATGATCCATCCTTTAGGAATTACGAGATCAACACATATGTGGAACTTAGACAATCCTTCCTCTAGGAATTATGGGATCAACACACATTCTCGAGTACCAAAGTCACCGAATCCATTCTGAACCGAAGTTCAAGGATGATACAATCCTACCACATTCACGGGAATCGTGATCTCTAGATACATTTTGAACCGAGGTTCAGGGATGATGCAATCCTACCACTTTCATAGGGGCCAAGACCTCCAGATACATTTTGAACCGAGGTTCAGGGATGATGCAATCCACCACTTTCACGGGGGCCGAGACCTCCAGATACATTTTGAACCGAAGTTCAGGGATGATGAAATCCTACCACATTCACAAAGACCGAAGTCACCAGATCTATTTTGGACAGATGTCCTAGGATGATACAATCCCTCTTCATTCTCGAGGACCGAGGTCACCGGATCACTTTTGGACAGATGTCCCGGGATGATACACTCCCTCTTCATTCTCGAGGACCGAGGTCACTGGATCACTTTTGGACAGATGTCTTGGGATGATACAATCCCTCTTCATTCTCGAGGACCAAGGCCACTGGATCACTTTAGGGCAGATGCCCAGGGATGATACAATCCAACTGCAACATCACTACTCCCCCTTTCGAGGAAGGTTCTTCCGAACCTCACCAATCTTGTCTCGAAAGTGTTCAAACTTTACTCGAGACAGAGGCTTCGTTAGCACATTAGCAACCAAACCATCATCATCTACATCTTTAGTATGTGAATACTGAACTATCACCATTTGTATCTCCAGTATGTGAATATTGAAAGCATCATCATCTATATCTTCAGTATAGAAATACTGAAAGCATCATCATCTCTATATTCAGTATAGAAATACAGAATCACCATTATCTACATCTATAGTATGTAAATACTGAAACATCATCTATATCTTCAGTATGGGAATACTTAAACATCATCATCTGCATCTTATCTCGTATGTAGAAATACCAGATTTCTATGTGTTACGACGGAACACAGGGTTCTCTATCCTCACAACTCTGGTTATCACATAGAATCATGGTAGTATCCATCTTCAGTTCGAAGAGACCTGATATCAACTTTCGAAGCCATATGGCTTCACAACTTAGCAAAGCAATCTGCTATGTATCTTGCTTCGGCCATGCTACGAGAAACATTGGACTGTTTCCTACTAAACCATGAACTCATAGCAGACCCCAAAAGCATCTACCTAATGTGCCTTTCCTTTCTGAGATACTTCAAGCCCAATCTGCATCTGTGTAGCCATACAATCTATACTCATGGCTATCATCATAATATAAACCAAAGTCTATAGTCCCTTTCATATATCTCATCACATGTTTTGCAGTTACTAGGTGAACCTGTCTTGGTTGAATAAGATATTGACTTAAGGTGTTCACAGCAAAACAAATGTCTGGTCTGGTATTTGTTAAGTACATCAATGACCCAATGATCTATTTGTAATGAGTCATATCCACTAACTCTGATGAGTCATCAGCTAACAGCTTCAGGTTGGAGTCCATGGGTGTGGCCATGACTTTGCATTCCAACATATTGAATCTCTTCAATATCTCTACCGCATACTTTCCCTGGTTGAGCAATATTTCTTCTGAACTTTGCCATACTTCCAGACCTAGGAAATAATGCATTAACCCAAGGTCTTTCATCTCAAATTCTTCTGCTAGTTTCTTCTTACTTTCCATGACCTGTTTCTCATTTCCTGTCACGGATAAGTCATCCACATATAATAATAGGATGACATTATCATCTTCTACAACCTTGAGATAAAGGTTAGGATCAGCTTTACTCTTGGTAAATCCCATGCTTGACAAGAAACTATCTATTCTTCCATACCAAGCTCTGGGAGCTTGCTTCAGGCCATAGAGGGCCTTCTTCAACTTGCATACGTGATTCCATCTGGCTTCAACTTCAAATCCTCGTGACTATTCGATGTAAAACTCTTTCTCAATCATACCATTAAGGAAGGCTTGTCTTTACTTCACCATGGAAGAAACTACCATGATAGTTCTGAAGGAAGTGTACCTTGCTTCCTGGAGTAAGTGTCTCTTCATAATTAATTCCCTCTTTCTGAAAGAAACCTCTGGCCACAAATCTTGCTTTATACTTCTTGATACTTCCATCAGCTGCATGCTCTATTTTGTATATCCATTTGGAGGATACAATACTCTTTTCTTCTGGTTTGGGAACTATATCCCATACATCAGTCTAGTATTCTTTCATCATAACATATTCCATGAGTTTGTCTTGTCAGATCATCAACATATCCTAGTCTTCTGCGTTCAACTTTGAAGGTTGGAACCCACTTTACTGTTGGTAAAGTCTCGATCCATCAAGAAGCTGTCCATCATGTCGTACCATGTCGAACTCAGATATCCTCTGTAGTCACTCCCCTTGAAGTGGAGTATTATCTTCCTTCTTCATTCTATACAGGTGGTTCTATGCTTGATATACACTGGTCAATAGAGTATGTCATGTCATAGTCTATTCTTTCTGAGGCAAATCACGAACCTTTGTTTGTACACTTGTTCTTGTAGATCCATATGGAGGATACTATGTACTTCCCTTTATGTCTTTAAAATCATATCGTATACATCATTCCCTATGATCAACTATTATCTATTATTCTTTGATCATAGTTTCTTTCATAGCATTCTTTTCTTCATCTTGAGTTATCTCTCATACCCATGGTGGTCTTCATCTTTTGAGGTAGATCTACTGCTCTCTGAATCTCTTTCTTTCGTCATGGTGTCTCTGACCCTGGGAGCTTCAGATTCATGTTTATTGAATTGTCATCACTTGTTCTTTGGAACAAGTCTCGTCCTTCTTTTCTTGTAGGAGGTTGTACAGGACCTTTCCTACAATTCAAATGCACCAGTTGCATGGTTAGAACTATTTCATAAAACATATGCATAACGACAAATTCTTATGCATCATGCAACTATTTAGCCAATACAACATTCATCCATATCTCACAAAAAATTTCTAGATGCCTTCCATCTCTACCATGACATCATTGAGATTGTGCACTAATCCGATATGTCAGCAAAGAGGTTTGATAAGTAGCACTGGAGAGTTGTATAGCGCAATGAGCTACTTACCCATCACATGCATATTAGTAGTATTAATGTAAACAATCTTTCATGCATAACACATCAACTGAATTCAATCAAATGTATAACAAAACAATATCATGAAATGGCAATTGAATACTTATCTTTTATTTGTTTTGTGGGTAGACTCCATCTTGATCATTTTGCTTTATCATCTTCTTCATTCATGAAATCATCATTTCTTATCCAAATGATAAGATGAATAAGAGGTTCTTCAAGAATTGAGTTTTTCATATTCCTCATCGCTTGAGGGATCTTCTTTGAATGGTGAGAGCTTGATCTTCAATTGCTCCCATCTTCTTCTTCTCTTCTTATTAGTCGAGCTGAAAGTAATCACTTACTTCTGGTATACATTCTTCACATGAATGAATCCCATGATCCTGGGAGGCCATTCAAGGCGGCTATCACCACTTCTACATACTTCTTCTTCTACCGCTTCAAGTTGTTCTGCATTCTGGATCTTCACATTCTTCAACTGTTTTCTCAAATCCATCTTTTGAATTATGTTCTTATCTTCAAATAGCTTGATCAAGGAATCAAACATCTTCGGTGTCTTTAGGGAAGACACTTGTGGTACAAGTTGATCCGTGATTGAATCAACAATGATCTTCTTGGCCTTGATCGAGTTCTTCTTGTGTAAGGCTTTGAGGCTCATCTCCCTCTAGAACTGGAACCTCTCTACTCATGTAGGTGTCCAATTCATTTTCTTCAGAGAGATCAAATACTTCCATGCTTGGAAGTTTTCAAATTCACCAAGCTTATCATCAAGCTGATGTGATAGATCACTTTGAAATGAGAACCTCAAATGCAAATATCAAAAGATTAGATCTTACCGATTTGAGGTGTTCGTCCTGCTTCCGGAGCTGGCTGATCTAGGGTTTGTCAGAGAAACCCTAATTTTCAAAACTTGGAATCTTTTAGATTTGATTAGATAGAAAGATAGATCTCTTTAAATGGAGCTGTCCAATGTACTCCTTTTCTGAAAACAGTGGAGGAAAGCTCCTGGAACAGGAAGCCTTAGTTTTCCAATTTCTTTTGCAGAAATGCCTATTACTGTTTCTGTGATATCTTCAAAATTACTGCTCCTCTATGTCTGAAATTTTGCACTGAGGTAACCTCGCATGTCCTTGATCCAACACCATAGGTTTCATCAGAATTGTTTTCACCAATTTTTATATATGATCATTTTCCCAAGGTGACCTATTACAGGACTATTCAAAACAGTGAAGTTGTATGGAATTCCACATGTTACTGATTCATCTTCAGGTTCTGAAATCCGTACCACAAAAAACAAAGTCTGTGCTCTTTCTGGAACATCTTTCAGAATTCCATTTGGACCTCTGTAGCCCACGCTATAGCAATTCTCCCCAGGTGTCCTGTTTAGGGATGAATTCTGGGAGAGGCTGGAACCCTAACTTGGAGGGATCATATGTTCCAGAATATAGCGAATATGAGGCTGAATTTTGGACACAGTGTAAATCAGGATTTTATCTTGCCTTTGCAATTTTCAGCTCTTCATCCTTCACCAATATCAGGATATAGAGAACGTACCAAAACTTAGCAGTTTTAGTATTTAGGGTTTTTCAAGATCGGGGTCAAACTAGGGTTTGACTTTCCCAAAGTTTCACCCAAAAAAATTTCTTAATACACGTCTCTAAAATTCCATTTTGATGAGGAGAGAAATCCTATGCTGGGCTCACTCAAAAATTCTTCTTCTGCAAGAATCCCTAATTTCCCGCACCGAAAACTGAAAATGCTCGGAATCGAATTCCGCTTCGATAGAAATATGCGCCCTTCAATGGAGAGTTAGCCTAGCCTTCTTTTGCTGATCAATTGTGGAGAGAGAACCAAAAATTAAGAAGCCATAGATTTTGTAGCTGCACAATTCCTTCTTTCAGGGTGGCTCTAATACCATGTTAAATTTTCATATGCTAAGCTAGATCATTAGTATTTCATTTTGAATTAATAACAAAAGCATATAAATAGGATCACTAAAGATAGACAAGCACAACCATACAAAAGGAACACAAATATTTATCCTGGGAAAAACCTAGCAAAAGCTTCCTCAATATAGATGCCCCAAAAAGATAAAAGGTAAAACCAACAAGGAGATCAAATCCTGATCCTCCTCCTTCTCCAGCTACTCTTCTCTTCTCCACTAATGCGCTACACAAGTGAGAGTGTGTGCTCAAATGAGGAGAGCTACACCTCTATTTATATTCATCCGTTCACTTCAATTAACTCATCCGACATGTAGGCTCAAGTTAATCATGTAGGCTCGAGTTACACATGTAGGTTCAAGTAACCACACTGGGGTGCTAATGACCCACCTTTACAATTAGAGGGGACAACCTCATGACTCTTATTAGTTCTTCCGATTAGAAGCATCGGGGTACAATATAATACAAGTGGTTCTCCCGGTAGGACCATCGATGACCACAAAAGATACATATAGAATATTCTTCGAAGTTACAATATTTCAACAAGGGAGGCATCTTTGAGGAAAAGTGTCCCCCCTTTGATGTGGTCATCTCGATCCATGTGATTGATCCTTGTATTGATGATATCCACCATCGATGATGTCTTAAGCTCAATTGTCAGATGATATTTAGTTGAAATGTGGACACACTTTCAAGCTATTTAAGAGAGGTGACCCTCCCATTGTAAATCATGAGCTCTGGCAGTGGAATATTAAATAAAGAGATTTTTTGGGATTCATTACTTGTGTACCTGTGGATGAATGATGTGATGATAATTGAAACTAATTCCCTCTTGCATTGATATTGTTTTGGGATAGAATCTTGTATCTTTTGTACCCATTTTGTATCTGCAAGTGAAGGAAGCAATTTTGAGAGAGGTGCATTGGTGGGGAGACCTTCTTTGACATTTATTTCTGAATCGATATTTTAATAGGGAGTGGTTACTTCGTTGTGATTTTTTATTTCTCTTATTTTATTCGTTATCTACATATTTGAATCTTTACTTGTCATAATTATTGGTTTTCTTATCACGTGGCAAGTAGAGAGGACGTTGGGGTCACCATGAAAAACATTGGCATCAATATCTTCCCTTAATTTCTCATTTGATATATGAGGAATAAATCCTTATCATCCCTGAAGGTATCTACATATTACAGGTGATTCTTTCTCAATATTTCATTATTCATTCATTTCCAAGCAGCTACATTTACTGAAAAAACCATCTTTAGAAGTAGGAAAATTCACCAGGCCAATTTGCATTGGAAATATACAAATTTGGTGATCTAGGTTTTTTCAACCATACTGAAAACCCCCTCTTTGTCCTAGACATCAACATTTGAATCATTTTTCCCCTCTCTAAGCATTGATCTTAGGAAAAGAGAAAAAGCCCTTGTTTGACCTCGCAGTCATTTTGCTTTTGCTTTTGTTTTGGTTTTTCTTGGTTTTTATTATACTATAAAATCTCTCATCTAAGTGAGTGTGTGGGAAGCCTTAACTATCAATATCAATCTCGTCCTAGTAATTTCTCAATTATCTGCTTAAACCCCATGAGGGTCTGGGCTTGATCATTTGAACCAGCACACTAAATCCTAGATATGATCTAAATCTACACAAGCCACTTGATCATTTAACTTGAGTACATTACCAACATAATTAACCACCTCTACTCAATCATCCTTAATTTTTGGCGTATCCTAGAGTCTAGGGTTTCAAGCACTCACCTTACATATTCTTCATCATGAGTTTGATATGGTGATTTATTTTAGATATTTCCTTTCATGATAGATCTGGGCCTCCCCCATTGTCACTTGGACTTCTCTAGTGGTATAAAGCGAAGGAAGTCTTAACCGGCATGACAACCATCCATGTTTTGGAGGTTAGCATTTCTATAGGTCACAGCTTTGGTTTTTTGTCCCCTATTCCATCCTGTACAAGATCCCTCTATTGGGGAAACTATAAGATCCATGATAACACTCTTCTTAGGTAAGCCCCTGTTCTCAGTTCTCTTTCGTGGTTGTAGTTGCAGAAGTTTTTAAGCTCGAAGATTTACAGAGTCGACGAATCTCATCGGTTTCTTTAAGTGTTTATTTGATAGGGGTTTTATCATTACAACTTGCATATACAATTTAATATGGAATAAGCTTCAAGGTTTAAGGTTTACCCTTTTCTTTTGCTAACCCTATTTTATCCTATAATTATTATATCGATACTGATATTTAGGCAAGAATGAATTTTTTTCCTCATAACATTTTCATGAATAAAGGGTTGTTTTGCTCTTCATTGCATATTATGGATTCCTGACATTTTTTTTAAAGAATGCTAAGGCTTATCAAGCGCGTTCGGCATTGAAGTTCCTTTGTAAAATATTTGGTGTTGGTCCTACTTATGATGGTGTTGTGTATTTTTGTTTAATACAATGTAAACTATGTCTATCTCCAACAATTGTATATGTGATTTATACTTGTTATTTGTTGTATTTACAGAAAACTATGAGTTAAAGTATCTTTATTGAATGTTGTTTAAATCACAGGGGGTTCACTATCAAGGAAATATTATATAACGTCCATTCATATTGGGGGTTTGAATACTCCTAAAATCCTCAAAAATATATTGCCTCATAT
>LPNX010198262.1:195239-252025 GCA_001517045.1 Pseudotsuga menziesii | reverse complement strand
ATATATATATATATATATATAGTTGTAGTTGTATATGAAAACATTTTATACTACAATATTTAATTTCAAATAATTGTTTTATAATATTATCATTATGCTTATGATTTTTTTTGTTAAATAGTTTTTAAATGAAAATATTCATATCATTAGGTTAATCATATTATAATATTACTGATAGAAATCTTAATTCCAATAGAAATCTAGATCCATAAATACATCTTAAAAATTTGAGTATTTTTGTCTTAGTTCATACAGAAACCTCTTCCCAATTAAATAAAATTACAAATATTCCAACATAGAATGCTTCTCTACCCAAGAAAAATCAATAACCTCTTAGATAATCAATTTGTTAAATTTATATGAGAGTGTCATTTAATTTATTTTAAGAATTGAAATAGGAAATGAAGAGATTCTGCTTTAATTTTCGACTAATTGTGATCTTGTATAGATATAGAAATGAGATTCATTTGTTGTGGAAGAATCCATGTTCACTAAACTTGGAATAGTTTAAGCATGAGAGGATATATGCACATAATTTATTAAACAATAAGAATGTATTAAAAATCGCATACAAATAGGTTTAAAAAAGGAATAGAAAACATTTAATAAGATTATTAAAAATATTTTATGGAGTTTAATTTTTTAATATTATAGAAAACATGAGCTCTCTATGGCTATAATTGTAGTTACATGATATAAAATTCATAAATTAGTAGGTTTTGGTGTGAAACATGTGCAATTCCCATCTTTTCTAAGCATTACATTGACTACTAGATTATCAGTATTTTACATTCTTTGTTGCATTGATCTCTTGATTGGATTTCTTTTTACTTGTTTTTCCTTCCACGTTACTATTTCATTGGGTCTTCCACTCTCCAACACTACAAATGAATCCATCTCCATTGATCGTGGGATCATTACTAGCATTATACTATATTTTATTTATCATATCATTTGCTTATACTAAGATGCTTTAGGAATCTTGTTGTTACAACTTTACAATATGATATAAAGGGGGTGTTAGAAATGGGTTGATAAAATGGATACCTACAATATTTGGTGAAACTAGGGGTTTTCTTAATTGGAAAGGTATATTGTGAGGGGATTCAAGAATACAATTTTAGGAAGTATTTTCCAATATTTAGTGAAATTAGAGATATTCTTTAATATCCTATGAAATGATGTGCTATGTAAGCTATGTAACAAGTTCATTGAGTGAACCCCTTCTAGTTTGAATGAGGAGTATATCTAGTTTGACTCTAACTTTCAAATTCATCTTTGAACCATTCTGATAAAATTCTGTTATGCTTTCATTAAATACCAACATATAAATTTCTTATAATTATTTTATGGCTTCTATCTGTTTTAATTACTAGTTAACTACTTATTTGTTTACCCTACTCGCAAACCTCTTCTCCAACTTTTCTAGATTTATAATAAACATTAGGTTTTAGGATTGTCTCCAAAACACTTAAGGCTTATACAATGATTCTATATTTACATTACTTCTTCTTCTATTCTTGTTCTATGTTTACAATCTATGCTCACTTCATTTATTACAATCCAATATGACTCGCTAGCCCTTCTCATATAAATTATCCTTTTTCATCATAACAAGAATACAATAAGGAAATCGATTACATCTAATTTTAAGAAATGTATTATGATTCCATAACAAAATTAAAACTACTACCGACCTTTGCCAACTACCATTCAATTTACACTAGTCGAAAATCCATGACCTCACATATAATAAATATTACTTAAACCCTTTCACATATTTTGTAGCTATAATAAATGGTAAAATATTTCATTCTTATAATAAATATTACTTAAACCCTTTCACATATTTTGCAGCGGTAATAAATGGTAAAATATATCATTCTTAATAACAAATTAAAGTTTAGGTTTTATGACTCAAACATATTTGAATTTCTTTTTTGGAACTAGAAATTAAACAGTCACTCTCCATCTGACCTTAGAAACCTTGAAACCTTAGCCTACAAGGATTCCACTGGGTTGCCCAAATTTTAAGTTTATGATTTAGTTTCTAAGTTTATGATTTAGTTTCTGAGATTGGTTAGAGTTAATTATTGCACATCTTAACATTTCCTGAGTGTGAGTGTGCCTAACACCTTCAGATGCTATTTTCTCAACAATTACTTAGAGCCTACACCCTCGTAGGTGTTCTCTAGAAGCTACTTTTTATTTTCTTTCTTTTCTTCTTTCTTTTATTTTCTTATTCTCATCTTTCCTTTCTTTTCTTCCTTTTTTTTCCTTTCTTGAGCATGCTCCCTGATAATTCAATTATCAACATAAAGTTAGGTTATATCAATTTATTGCATGGTTGTGTAACTTGCTATCCAAATATTCACATTTATTATTAAAATAAAACTTTTCACATAATTTACTTTTACCACATATAAGTAGAAAAAATAAATATAGTTACTTTCAATGTTAGGGGGCATTGCACTTAAACTCAAGAAATTTGATTCTCTCTTGCTTGACAAGTTTTTAATTTATAATTTATTTTTTTACAAAATAATGGAAACACTTCAAATAATTAAGAATAATTAAGTATAGGAACTAATAATATGTATTCATGGTCAACATCATCATTTCTCTTTAAAGTATTTATATTAATTATTAATTATTATTATGTTATCTTATTAAAATAATGAAAAGTTAATTAATTCTTTTCCATTTTTATGAATTTAAAAATAATATTTTTAAATAAAATGATTCCTCCTGTACTCCACTTTTTTTAATCAAATAAACACATAAGAAAAAAAAAACATTATTATAATCAAATTATTAATGTAAATATATTATCCCTATAATACTATGAGTGCAAAAGATTTTCTAGCTTTCTAAACTTTTTATAATATGAATAAATATGTACAACAATCTATAATAATAATAATAATCTATTTTTAAGGTAGCCCTTAAGTGAGATACTAATTAGGTACATTAGACCCTTTTTTTTGTGAGACAAGGAAGGCCCTTTGTACAACCATTAGCTTATTATCATAAAATTATTTAATCCAAATAATTATCTAAATATATATTTATAATAATTAATCTATAACACCATAGATCCATCTTAAACTCTAAATTATCAAGCACTAGAGGGGAATTTTGCTTCATGTTTTTTTCTGTTAAGTAGAAGTGGATGTTTTAGATTACTTTTCATAATTTTTTTATGAGCCAAAATGTTTTTTTTACTAGCTATAAATTTTTCATTTTTACTTTTTTTTACAAAATAAAAGAAACGCTTCGAATAATTATGTATAAAGACTAATCATATGTATTTTATGTTAATGATTAACATGAACAAATAAGCTAACAAATACTCTTATTATCATCAAATTATAACCTAAATATTTATCTAAAAATATATAATCTCTATATTAATCTATAACACCATAAATACATCAAATTAACAATAATAAATAAAATTTATTTAACCTCCCAAAAGACCACCCTATTCTTGACAGATTAATCCAAAAAACCACCCTAAATAGAACATCCATTTTTGACAAATTAATCCTCCTCAATATTAACATGATAAATATATGATCCCTTAAAATTTTATTAGCACATCTTGAAAAAATAATAAATTACCTTTAAAAAATAATAATAATAAATTATGCAAATAAAAACATTCACCAATTGATTTATCCGTGCTCAATATACCCATTAACATTTAAAATAACCAAACAAAAATATTAAATAAAACTAGTGAACTATTCATTATTAATTATTTAATTTATAAAAATTTAAATAAATAAAGTTTAAAATAAAAAGTTAATAAAATTTTTAAATATATCAACATTTAAAATAAATTCTACTATAATGAAGATCCAAAAGCTAATATACCGATTAAAATTTAAAACAACAAAACAAATTATTAAATAAAATATCGAACTATTAATTATTTATAAATAAATTAACATTTAAAATAAATTCTACTATACTGATTCAAAAGCTACTTTTTCACTTATATAAATATTTAACAACATACAGTGTATACTTAAATCCATCTTAACTAACTAATAATTGATAAATAAGTAACATGATTAATGTCGGTGATAAAATATAGCTAAATATAAATAACTTTTAATTCCTTTAACTAAAATAATATAAAAAATTTAAAGAAAATTCTAAATAATCTTTGAGTTTATAACTGTCTCAGAAATTATTGATCCTTATCAATATAATCCAACCACAAACTATATTATATATGCTAATTTTAATATTAAAACTCACAAACTACAAAACAAATATATATATTAATCTATCTGGGCTTCCCTCTGAAATTAATCTTTGCTTACTCGCCATTTAAGAACCCATATGTACAGATTTCGATTATTTTCATATATAGGTATTCATATTCTTTCCACGACTGAGATTCTTTATTATCTGTACTTCTATATAGCTAGAAGCGTTTTGGCATTATTCATGGCAGCGGTCGCAGCTTCCAAACGCTCATGGCCACTAGAAGCTCAGTCTTCAAAACGAACTGACCGCACCGGTCGTTCAGGTTGATGCGGAACCAGTTTCTCTATGGGCTCCATCACAAATTGTGACTCGTGGCCGCTTGTGGGTGGATTATTATTGTCACCGACGACTGGTATATCGTCTACAGTATTGAAATTTGCACGCTCTCCCAACTCGTCCACGGCAACAATGACATCCTTCAGCCTATTTACGATCTTCGTGAGAAGACATGCAACTGTTGCAAGAGAAAGGATCTCCATAAAGGCATGATCACCCTGGTTTTTTTGGTTCTTTTGTACTTGCTTTATTCCGGCCATAGCAGAATCGTCCGACGATAGACGAATATTTTCTTGATCCGGCCAGATCTTCCTATTGCTCGATCTACTAGGTTTTCTGTTTGCTTCATCTGCACCTTTCTTAATTCCCAATAATCTTTGGCTTCTAGATTCAAACGGCTCTGTAGCTTTGGTGTTAATCGTTTTTGGCTGTGGGGTTTCGTTCGCGATCTGCCAGCGTTTACTGTCTACTATAAACAGATCTGGTTGCGACGTCAAACAATTCTTTAATTCCTCCACCGTTCTGTCCAAGCGATCGGTCATGACTTGGACACTGGTGATTCGGGTCATAGTTTTGATGCTGTCCGCGAGTTCTAGTATGATCTTGGAGGATTCGGCTACGATCTTCTTGCATGGTACTTCCAGGCTTTGTAGAATGAAATACGGCACCTGGAATCAAGTAATTTATTACGAGCACTAGCTCAAAAATTTCAAGACGAAGAAAGAACATCATGTTCTTAACATAAATTTCAGTGAAGCATACCTGAATCTCAGACTTCAGGCATCCATTCAGAGCTTCTACCCAATATGCGCAAATCCGCAGCTTTGCTCCAATTTTTATGTAATGCGTCCAGGGATATCTGAATCGAAATTGCCCGTGCGGTGGGAATTCCCATGTAGCAAACTTTCCCTGATAAAATAGTACAACATTACGAAACAAAGAAGGCAGCTCATACAGATGCCCAGTGCCATGAACTATGTTTGTGATGAATTCAGTAAAAGCACTGTACTTCTAATCAAATTCTGCATAGGTCACAATTTCGACCATTGATTTATTGAAAAAGTGAATATCGAACAAAACAATAGCAGTAATAATACCAAAGTTTCTTCTCTAGCTTTTGAATTTAAGACTCGTGTGTAACCAAGAGAGACGTTATTGTTGTCACTGTCTTTATTTTCCACCTCCTTGAAATATGTTGTCAGGCACCCTGCAACGTAAGAGAATGGAGATCTTAGCAGAAGCAGAAAAAGAGGACGACTTAGAACAATAAGTTTTTTGTATTTTAATTTAGGTTTCAAGAATCTTTATTTCAGAGTTTCAGGTTACTCTATTTCTTAATTTAATAAAATTATTAATGGTATAGTGATGTTTAGTTATTTAGTTTTTAACATAAATATAATTATAAATATAATTAGCACAATCATTTAATTTGTGGTTGGTAAAGGTTAATAGATGATAAATTAAGTATAACTAGATTATAATTTTAGTTTTTTATTTCTGTCATTCTTGTAGTTATGTGCTATGAAGTATTGGTTATCCATTCATTAGCTACCAGCTATTCATACATTAGCTACTAATTATCCAAGCCACCAATTATTGTTTATATCTTTTTTTTATAATTATTTATTTTCAATTTAAAATTATTGTTATATAATCAATTTAGGTAGTTCATTTCTTTCATCCTTATACAATCTTGGAAAAACATAGTCCATTCCAAATTCTAAAATAAAAGTGTATAAATCCAATTAAACTAATTAATATAAACATAAAAATAAATACTAATTAATAAACAAATTCAATAATCTAAATGCAATGAAATAAATTCCAACTATATAGTGTTAATCTTATTGATCTATTCAAAACAAATTCAAATTCTTTAATAATATTTAAGCTCCTATAAACATAATTTAAAAATAAATAAATAAATATGTACCTTCTAGAGATCCCGCTAGTCCTTCGAGGTTGGCTAAGATCAATTTGTGAAGATCGTCTCCAGCCCACATAGGACAGATGAGTGTCGTAACCAGAATGCATATGATGCATCCTTCGAGTATTGTCTCCAGCCGGTCATAAGACTCTTCGAATAGCTCTATGTTAGCCGACTGATATCCGGAGATGGAAATGAAACTAAAGGTGAGAATGAAGATCAGAAATCCATAATCAAATTGATCATTGATTTTGGGGAAAAACCTTGCAAACGTGGCCACCGTACCTGGATTCATGTCATAAAAAAATCAACATAATAAAAAAATACTAGTTTTAGTAATGTAATTTAGCACCATTTATATTATATATTTATTAACGAAGATAATACATCACTTACATTGTGTAGTGTTAATGTGAAGATATTTACATTTCTTATATTTTGTTTAATGTTAATGTGATAATATTAACATCACTTATAATAATATTTGGTATTAAAGTATTATTAATATTTATTAATCTTATTGAAAATAGAATATTGTATATTTAAAACAAATGATATAATCTACTTTGTCATGTGCTATATTGATCCACAATAATAAAGTTTAACTATGAGATTTGGACCATAAATAAAACAATTCACAAGTAAAGATTTTGTAAAGATTTTGTAAAAGACCCGCTTTATTTATTTATGTTTTATATTATTCAAATATATAAATGTATTTGTTGGGAGGCTTTGCACCCTTCATATATATATAATAATAAATTAAAAAAAATAAAAACATTGTAAATAATTGGTTTAATTGTTAGTTTTTTTATATTATGACACTTTAAATCAATCAATATACGTATTTTACAATATAATATAATATAATATAATATAATAAATTTAATTTATTAATACTATAGAGATGATAATAAAAGTGGTTTGAATTGAAATTTTATTATTTGATGATAATTTTTTTATTAATTTTAGTAAATTATTTTTCAAATGGTTTGATGGATATTATTGCCATTAAAAATATTTGACAACTAGGTAGGGTCTCCTAAACATGAATATGGTTGAGGGAAGAAAATTATATTTTAAGCGATATTAGCATCTTCTAGGCATCTATGGCAAAGCAAAACACTTTAAACCACCACAAATGGCCTTGTGAGATTATTCTTATCTTTTGTGTGGAGATATCAACACTATTATGAGATTTCGATCATTAGGGATGGGATTGGGATCCCTTAACATGGTTGTTAGAGGAAAGTAGGCCGTAGGCACTTCAAAGGAATCTTTTGGGGTTCCAAGGCACATCAAACCATAAAACATGACTTCTCGAGGAAATCCTTGGCCTTACAATAGGGATATAGGTGAAATTTGGGAGGTTTTAAGGACTAAGTATGGGTCTTGGGGCCACAGACATGATCGAGGAAGGAGTTTTGAGATTTACATCCTAAATAAAGTATATAGGAATATATGGTAAGGAATGATACTTAAAATTACCATACAATACTTCTTAAAAATGTCCTTGACCTATCAGTTGAACTCACTAATTCCATTAGGGGGATTTGAGCAATAGACACCGAGATCTAGATTCCTTTGGCATGGTCAAGGGAGGAAACTTAATCCTTAACCTCTAAAGGAATATATTCTAGACACCCCAAGGCCATAAAAATTACTTGAATCACCACACATGACCTACAAATGGAATCCTTAACCTGTTAGTGGGGATATTAATTAGATTAGGAGGTTTTGAACAACAGGTACATGTCTCAATATAATGAACATGGTATATGAAGAAAATATTTCCCTTGCACCTTGAAGGAATCTTCTATACATAGGGGACAAGAGAAACACCTCAAGGCACCACAAATTACCTCTAAAATATAGGTCATTTACCTCTTAGTGGGATATCAACGACATTAAGAAGATGATCAACACTAGTTATGGGTCTTGGAGCTCAAAACAAGGTTGGGGAAGGAATCCTAAAACTTAAGCCATAAAGGAAGCTTCTAGCTGGTATCTAGGGATCAAAGTGATAACTCAATCTAGAACACATAACCTCTCTAGGGCATCCTTATCTTTTGAGTGGGGATAAGGGATCCATTGTAATATTTTTAATAGTAAGTATGGAATTGAAGGAATCTAATATAATTTGGGGATTCAAAATGCGAGGATATGACTCCAAAAAGATATTATAGGCACCCATGGCCATGAAAATACCTCAAACAACCAACCAAGACCACTTAATCGTAGTAGTTTGCAAGTTCCCCAAGAAGGTTTGGATACTAAGTATGTGCCTCTAGGCCTTGAACATGGTTAAGGGAGGAAATGCAGGCCTTATCCCTAAAGGAATTTTTGTTCATTTAGGTTAAATAATAATTCCTCAATCCACCCCATATCGACCTATCAAGCATATTCTTTCCCTCCAAATAGAAATATTGGCAGTATTATGGAGCTTTGGTGCCCAAGTATGTGTCTCAGGGCGTTGGACATGGTTGGTAGACAATGCTTGATCCTTATTCCCTAAATGAATATTAACGGAATCTAGTCCGAAGAATGATTCCTTGAACCAAAAAATGAAACCTCTCAAGTGGATACTTGGCCTTAAATTTGCATTGTGGACACCACTACAAATTTTAATGCACAAGTTATGGTTCATAGAGCCTTCAACATAGTGGAAGGAGGAAACCTATGCCTTATTCCCTAAACAAATGTTTTGTAATTCTAAGGCCATTAAAAATGCCTTGAGAAACCACAAATGAACTCCCAACAGGATACTTCACCTTCAAGTGGGAATATTGGTACCATTACGATTACATAGGGATATCACTAGGTATGTGTCTCATGTCTTAGAGATGGTTGGGGAATAAACTTAGGCCATAGGCCCTAAAGGAATCTTATAGGCATCGAAAGGCCAATAATAATATCTCTAAGTATCACAAATGAAGTTTGGAGGGTTTATTTCCCCTCAAGATGGGATATATATTCCATTGGGAATTTTTTAGCTATAGGTATGGGTCCTACGTCATTAGACATGGTTATGAGAGAAAACTTGGGCTGGAGACTATAATGGATGACTTTGTGCATCCAAAGACATGAACAATGGTTGAAAGTTCACCAAATGAACTCTTGAAGGTATCTTTAATCTTTGAGTGGGAACATGAATTCCAATAGAAGGTTGTGAGCACTAGGTATGAGCACTGGGTCTTCACTCGTGAAACCATGTCATAGCGCTTTCGTTCATTGGGTATTAAAGAATACCCATAATCTCACTAGATATTGATAATTACCTGCAAAAATCCTTTTGTTGAGCCCCCTCCCAATACATATTCCCAATTTAAAAAACCTATTTATAGGATATATTCCTTATTTTTAACAAAAAACTCTTTTTATACCCCTAATACCTATAAACCTTCCATACCCTACTCCTTCCCCAATACCTACAATATATTGACCTTATTTTTCATAATTAAAACCTCCTTTATGAATGAATATAATAAGGCATTTCTCAACAAGGTGAATACCGTGACTAAAAATCTCATGACACTTGACATGATGTTTGAGGTTGTGGGCCTAAAAAACAGTCTTCGAATCACCACAAACCACTCTTCAGGGTTATGATTAACCTGTGTGTTTCAAATATTTCATTGCTATAAAAGAACATGGATAAAAGACATGTGAAGAAAGCTATAAAGGAACATGGATAAAAGACATGTTCTTAATCACACATAGAATTATAGTTATTTCGGTAACAAACTAACTCTATTCAAATCTTCATATTAAAATTGAGTCTCGAGTTTTTTTACTTCAGTGCACTGACCGAATAAAAACACCCCGAAAGCAAGAATAAATGGTTCGAGTTCATGTCCACCTAGTTTTGCAACGTAGTTTAACCCAATAGCCAACAGTCCTCCGAAGAACGTTGCAAACATTCTGTTTATGCCCTTGTACAAGGTTGCTCCTGCCAAAGTACACACCAATATACCTTTAAATCATACTCTGTTACTGTGTCAACTTAAAATATCAATCGAGTATTGTACAGAATATCATATTAATACATACCATGCTATTTGCATGGATCAAGGATATATATATATATATCGAAAGTGGATACCTGCGGTGAATTCGGAAACCATCACGACTGTCATGATTGCCCACACAGCGTCACCTTGTGAGCTGTTAAACAATGGTTTCACGAAAAAGAAAAGGGAAACCAGAACAAGTGAAAGTCCCACCTTCATACCATGCAAAATTCTCCTTGGATCCTCTGCTCCAAACTGCCAGATCATCTTGAAAAGAGAAATAAAGCTCGATATTAAGCTACCAAATGGTTGGGCGATTTTGTCAAACACTCGACGATGCAAGCGTTTGGGAATCGCATAGTTGACATGGGTGGGGGTTATCTCCCACTCGAAAACGGTTATCTCCCAGTCCATGCTGGATCCAGCGACATGGTTCGACCACGCCATGGCAAAATTTAAGTGGGAAGCTTTTGCTCCTTTCCCACAAACTTTTACAGAATGAGTATGTTTTACGGAACAACTTCAGAGAATAAATTTTGGAGAGCATTGAACAGCTATTTTATTCGATGAAAAAGCTTTCATGTTCGATAGCCAAAGCGTAAACAGGAGCCAGAGCGATGGCCGAAACACTATAAACCGGACGCCCGAGACCTTATTCTTATATGCCCAGGCCAAATCCACAGAGCTGGCACTTGCGGAGAACTTACGCACGCCACTATTGCACCACCCATCAATTGATTATTCATTAAAGTCACATCTGAGTGATTCATGAAGTTCAAAACTATCCTTTCGTTTCCCAGAGAGGTAAGACTGTCGTTTCTTTAATATATCAGAGAAACCTGTCTTACAACGGTAACCATGCTTGCCGTTTTCATCTAATTTATTTATAATTCACTCTCTTTTTATCATATTTATTTATTCAATTCAAGATCGTTAAAATGCAAGAGTAACCATGCTTGATATATTGCAGGAAGTATATACTTTCAATTAAAAATAAACTAGACAAAGGTATTATTGAGAATAACAAAGGTGTTATTGAAGATTGTATTGATCACTTTTGATTCTTATTTAGAATAACATTTAGAATAACAATAAGGACAGGCTTTTTTCTTTATGAAAAAAAAAAAAAACTAGACAAAGGTATTATTCAATACCCAAGACATCCAGTCACTTATTTTGTATTTAGCCAATTATTTTTAATTATAAAAAAGGCACATGAGTTATGAGTCTTTACATGAATATTTATAACTGTTATTTTCTTCTTCTTTTGATTTGGGATAGAGGTTCATAATTTGGATTTTAGATCTTATAATTATAAGACAATTCTATAATATAGATTGATTTTATGCTTATTATTTTTAAATTAGAAATAAATAATATAAAATAATAATTTGAATTTAAATTTTAGATTGTATAATTATAAAACAATTAGACAGTATAGATTGATTTTATGGTGGTTATTTTTAAATTGAAAATAAATAATATAAAACAATAATTTGTACGAATAATAAACAGTTTTTAATAAACAACTAGTTTAACTAAAATAAAGTTAATAAAATATTTATAATTATTATGGGTCCATTTTAAAAGGAATCTAACAAGTGTCTAGAGGGATCAAATCTTTTGAAATCTAAACCTGTTTTTAGAGTGTAAATGTTGAGAAAGCCTTTTAATTTATGTAATTTATATTTTTTTATATATATGCCGTTGTAAATGTTTTCGAGGGAACAGGTTATTATTTTATAATATTTGTTTTTTTATTAAAATTACACTTGTCAACTCTAAACGAGCATTGAAAGAGTTACACATCTTCAATTTATCTATTTTTTGTTTTTAAATGTATGTGATTATAAATATTTTAAGTTAGACATATTATTATTTTATAGTATTTTATTATTTTTTTAAAATAACACTTATCAACTAAATGTCATAGACTTTTATAATAAATGTGCTTTTCAATCTGTTATAATATTTTTTTGTATTATCCCTTCGGGATAATAAAGTCCTTTTTGTTGAGATGTCATAGGATGAATGTACTTTTCAGTAGAAGATCAAATTCTTTCCCGAATGAAACTTAGAAATGCACTATTTCTATCACAATGACTCATCAAATAATATGAAAGGAACGAGGTGGCTGTTAGGATATCAACTATATTATAAATTACTATGGGTGATGAAATGTGGTCTAATTATTAATTAATATAGTTTTGCCAATTAACCTACAATTTATATTGAATAAAATTGTTATTAATAAACCTTTTTTAGTAGGGAAATAAGTGGGGACTCCGCTAATACTTGAGTAACATTAAACATTAACTGGTTATCTCGTCACCATTTATAATATGCCCTTAGTATCAAGCGAATTGTTTGAGCTACACTCCTAAAAAATATTATACATCAAATATATTATGAATTAATATGGTTGTGCTTATCAATCAACAAACCCTATCGCATAAATCCTTATCAATCAGCAAACCCTATCAATCAACAAACCATATTTTGATGTTCCACTATGGTTGCTTTAATTCAATATGATTGACTTTGTTATTATGGTTAACCATGAAACCATGGTTGATCATCAATGTACATGGTTGAGTAATGTTAATTAAGGTTTACTATGGCTCACCATGTTTGATTATGTTCGACTGTGATTGGCTTTGCTTGGACATGGTTTATTACCTATAAGAATACTTCAACCATAATTGACTAGGATATACTTAACTAAACCATGATTGTATGTGTTTGACTAATATTGAAGCTGCGATGGAGGAGAAGCTGCGATGAAAGCATCTATGGGAGAAAGAGCTACGACATAAGAGGTAGTTGTAGAGAAAAATATGCGACAGAAATAGCCATAAGGGAAGAGTTCATGACAGAAGGGAAGTTGCAATAGAAGGAACCATGATAGAAGAATACGTGGAGTGGTTGAAAAGGACAACCTGAGAAAATATGGGTAAGAAGTCAATTTGGACAAGGGAGGATTATAAATCCTAAACCACCCCCTGAAATCCTAATTTGGACAACTGTGGGCCCTGGAAACAAGGCCAAAAGTCACTCATATGCAATCTAAAAGATAAAAAGAATGATGCTTAATAAACCAAGGAAATATGGGAAAACCTCATGGGAAAACCCCCCTCAAAATAAGAAGGAACATGAACAATGAATCAAACCTTAATACCGAAAAGAGACCCGAGAAAGACAAATCTCTTTTCAGTAAAAGACTTGGTGAAAATGTCTGTAATCTGATCCTCTTTAGGACAATAATGCAGTATGATAGTTTTTTCATGCACCGGTTCTCGAATATATTGCATGTGTACCTCAATGTGCTTTGTTCTTTGATTCTGAACTAGATCATTGCAAATTTCGATGGTGCTCTGGTTTTCACAATAAATGTCCACTGAAGGCGAAGTGTGATCCTCGAATTCTGTCAAGATGCCATGCATCCAAACTTCCTGAATAGTTGCATTCATAGTTCCCCGATACTCTGCCTTTGATCAAGAGAGTACAATTGTTGCTTGCTTCTTCCTGGACCAAAAAATTGGCCCAGATCTAATCATAAACACGAATCCTGAAGTGAATTTCCAATCATTCCCATCTCCTGTCCAGTCTGAATCTATGAATACTATGAGATTGAGTTGTGAACCAGCTACATAATGAATCCCATAATCTCTAGTACCCTTCACATAGTGCAAGATCCTCTTTGTTTCCTTCCAATATAGCTATGTGGCTCCTGCATGTACCTAGAAACATCACTCACGGCATAGGATATGTTTGTTCTTGAATGTGTGAGATATCGAAGGCTCCCAATGAGTTGTCTGTAAAGAGTGTTGTCTACCAAAAGTATAGAGCCACCTTCTTATAGCCTGATGCCATATAGGAAAGGACAAGGGGCTTCCTTGCAATCTTCCATGTGGAATATCTTGAACATGTCTGATGAGTATCTGGATTATGAGATCATGATTCCTGAAGTTTTTTTACTTACTTTGAGACCAATGAACTATCTTAATAGTCCTAGATCAGTCATAGCGAATGCTTTGTTCAGGGCTAACTTGATACTTCTAAATCCAGTAGTAGAGCTCCTGGTAATGAGCAAGTCATCCACATAAGGAACAATCAATAGAAAGACTCCCTTTTTCTTCTGCATGTGAACATTGAAATCTGATTTGCATCTTTCAAATTTCAGGGATATGATGAAGGCATCCATCTTGGAGTACCATGCCCTTGGGGATTGTTTGAGTCCATACAGTGATTTCCTGAGTCTATAAACTAAGGGAGGATCATCAATAAATCCCTCGAGTTGTTTCATGTATATTTATTCCTTCAAATCACCATGGAGGAAGACACTTTTCACATCCATGTGATGTACCTCCCATCTCTTGGAATTGCAACTGCCAAGAAAATCCTGATGGAATCCATTCTACCTACTGCAGTGAATGTCTCATTGTAGTCCAATCCTTGAACCTGAGAGTATCCTTTGGCCACCAACCGAGCCTTGTACTTGGTTGTGGTTCCATCAAAGGCTATCTTGGTCTTGTAGACCCATTTTCACTGAACAAGTTTCCTCCCTGGAGGTAAAGAGACAATTTCCCAAGTTTTATTGTCATGTAGCAAATCAAATTCCTCATCCATAGCTTCTTGCCATCTAGGATCATGGCAAGGTTCATTGAATGTTTGAGGATCTGACCTCAACCTCATGAAGCAGCTATAAGGGAGAAGTGGATATGTTTGGTACAATGCAACATTCTCTTTCTGATACTGGGACCTCGTTCTTCTCTTGCCATCTATATCCCCAACACCATTTCCACCTGCTTCTATGATCCGTTGAGCCCATTTAAGCTGCTGAAATGAGGTAGATGTTGGATCTAGATCTAGATCTCTTTGAGGTGTAAGCTCAATATCTGAATCATGTTGGTATTACTCTTCTTCTAAATCTAAATCTGAAATGTTAGATGATAAATCTGTATCTGCAATAGGAAGTAAAGGGGTTTTGATACCTTTATCTGCTTGAAATAGAACTTGCGGTTGTACTTGATCTGATGTAACGTCCCCGACCCTCCGACCGGTGAAGAGGACGCTACTAAACACCAAACATCTGGGAAACTAGCCCCATGAACATGAACATACATAAAATGCTGAAATCAAATTCTTAAAACATAAAACATGCTAAGATGCCTAGATGTTGGAGCAGGGTCCCACGGCTACAGAAGAAGCTGCTAGTTTAGCGGAGAGATAAGTTTTGGCCGAGAGAAGATAAGATAGAGCTACGACACCGTAGCACGTTTCCAGCTACAGAGCAGAGCCGAAAACCATGACTTTTAAGATAGAGAATTCAAGAAAGGCAACGGTACCTGAGCGGTCGAGAAGAGAGAGCTCACCCACTGCATTGAAGGCAGCAGCGGAAGACATGAAGGCTCAGCGACCCTCATAAAGGAGAAGGAGCAACGAGGCTGAAGCATTGAAGGCGAAGGACAGAAAAGCGAAGCGGTGCACAGTACCCATGATCAGCGTCGGGAAGCATGGAAGACTGCAGAGAGCTGTGGTGTGACGAAAAGCGGCTACCTCAAGTATAGATATGGCTGAGTGTCACTAGTTAGGGTTTTGGGTTACTGTTGGGACAGGCCCACAGTGTTGTAATGGCAAGACCTTCAGGCTGCCTATAAAGAGATGTATTTTGTATTGTAAAAGGCTGGCATTTTGGGCATTTTAAGCCATCTAGCTAATCGGATAACATATAGTTAGCCATTGATTCTGTTAGCTCATGGTTATCTTGTATTTTAATAGAGTCGAGCTCTGGTTCTGTTATTAGCGGTACCAATCTTATTGTAACCAATAGCTGTCTTACAGAGCATGCATGTAACGATCCGCATGGATCGACAGAGAGGGAAGAGTATATTGTAGCAGAGCAATATAGAGAGGAAAAGAGATCTAAGAGAGAAGATCTTGAGCTGCATATGCGGTGTAGCAGAACTTTGTTTTACCTTCCCCTGAGCTATAATAAAAACACAGTTCTGTGGACGTAACTTCCATCCTGGAGGTGAACCACGTTAAAATCAAGTGTTATGTGATTGGATTATGTGTTATGTTTACTTATGCATTTGTCAATCATTTCATGGACTTTGTTTACAAGTTAATGAATGAATGTGTTAATCAGTTCACAGTAATATAGAAGGATAAACATAAGTTGAAGTCTTTGGCATGTTGTGTGTGGTTCATTTATGCTTTGCATGAAACAGTCACTAGTCGTAGTATTAAACGGCCTTGTATGTTAAGTCTTGCACGTCGACACGAGCAACGCTAAGTGCGCTAAGCCGCGGAGGTAGGATATCATAGAGAGGTGATACCGCACCGGCAGAGGAGCTGCGGTGTGCAATACTACAGGTTGAGGACTTAGCGTTGGGAAGGAGCTGCGTGTCGCACGGTGCACGGCGATGTGGTAAGGTTGGAGATCTCACAAGCCAGGGAAAGTGCGCGACGTAGAAAGGGATCGCACGATGGTGCAGAAGGGAATATCTTGCGGCTAGAAGAGCTATGGGACGGGGAGATCGCGTGACGCGAGTAGAGGGTCACGCGACGCGCAGAAAAAGAGACCTCGCAGCTAGGGGAGCTGCGAGTCGCGAGTAGGATCGCCACAGAACCTGGTCCAAGACACTTGAGTCCTTGGCCAACCCATTAGAATCACTTTGGGTGAGACTTCAGGCCGCTTTGCGGTCTGTCGCCGAAAGGGCCAGTGAGCTAGGGGTGTTGTTGGTTGATTATAGTAAACCCGGGTCTGCCCATGATAACCAACAAATGGTTCCGTTGCCGGCTTTAAACAAACAAAGCACTAATGTTCTGGTGGCGTCCTATGAGAGACGAACTCAATGAGTGGGTTTGGTCTAACCTGAAAGAGTTTGCTGAATGAGAGAACAGGAGCCCTAAACTGAACACAGAGGCCTGGTTACAAAAACATATCATTACAGACATACATGCGATATTTTTTGCTACCTTTGGAAACGAGCTTTATGACTGGTTAGCGAAGCTAACTGATACAGGCATATTCAAAAAGAAAAGAGACATTGTCTAGACACCGGAGCTGATTCAGACTGTGGAGAATCTTGATAATCCCCTCACGAGAGCAGTAGACTTATGGCTTGCGAGTGTGCTAGGAGGCTTTGTCACAGAGTTTGTAGTTGACCAGACGAAAAGCTTTAGCGAGGCTGAGCGCTACTTCTTGAAAAGATATCGTGGTAAGTACCTACGATCTTTAAACTTGTCCATTAAGATGCTATTACATGAAAAAGGAACAATGGATCTAGTTTCAGATAAATAAGTAGAAATAGTAATGTCACAAGAGTTCGAAAGTGATTTTGATGACATTGGAAGAACAAGAAGTGTAAAGATGTATAAAGTAGATTTTAGATCTCCAATATTTGAGGGCGGTTCAGATAGTACCAGAAAGCAGAGTCATAGTACTACAGAAGGAACAGAGGGGGGTATCCCTTACCACCCTTATACCCCACAGAAACAGACCAGGACTCAGAACAATCCAGTCAGAACTCCATCTAGTAGCTCACAGACAGTACCTACCATCGCTACATCACCTCCACCTACACCACCGAGTGGTAGTAACACAGTAAATCAACATCCACCATGAAGAAATAGAATGGGGGATGATATGAAGCTACCTATATTTAAGGGAACAGGAGCAGAAGACCCAGAGCAACATTGGTTTCTATGTGAAGCCATGTGGACCATTAAAACAATCAATGACGATAACCTTAAACTTGTACAGTTGGTCACCACACTCAGAGATCGAGCTTTAACATGGTACATAAAGTATACCACAGTACCCAAGACACTTGCCCAGGTCAAGAACGCCATGATTAAAGAGTTTAAGAAACCTAAGTCTAAGTCACAGTGTATTACAGAACTCAAAGACATCAAGCAGCTACCTACAGAGTCGATGTGGGACTTTGATTAGAAATTCAAAGCCCTTATCGACCAATTCAGTTTTGAGTTCGCGTCGGCGCAGCATAAGGAATGGTTTATTGCAGCACTACTCCCTCACATTAGACTGCCGTTAATGCAGCAGAAACTCCAGACGCAGGATGACGCGTTGGAGATGGCAATGAAACTAGCTGAGAGCAGTACATGCATGGCAAATTTACAAAATAAATTGGCTAATCTCACACTACAGTTGCATGAACTTAAGAAAGGGAAAGAGGTTTCGCAAGACATATGGTGCATAAAATGTAAAGCACAAGGCCATAGTAAAGACACTTGTCCGGTCTTTGTAGAATATATAGCAACAGGGGCTCCTAACCCCTTACCACAAACCCATGGACCGTAGTGTGAAATATGTAAAACACGAGGACATCTACCTCACCAGTGCCCCTTACTTCAGAAGTACGTGCAGACACCTAAGAACCTATACTACGTCTTCTGCAAGTCGGTGGGCCATGATGAACACGATTGCAGAGCCTATGATATGATGGTTGGAGCAAAGCAAGACTTGTACAGAGTCCAGTCAGAAACACAGGGTCCAGCAGCAGGACCACAGCCTGATCCGGCTTACGGTGGCCGTGGAGGAGGATTCAGAGGACGAGGCCATGGAGGAGGCTTTGCACGAGGAGAAGGCTTCGGCAGAGGAGAAGGTTTTGGCCATGGTCGCGTCCCAGTTACTTGTTATAACTGCAGAATTGTAGGACACTATGCTAGGGACTGTCAGAGCCCCACTACCACTTGTAACTACTGCAAATCTTATGATCATACCATAGAGAAGTGT
Source organism: Pseudotsuga menziesii (assembly GCA_001517045.1). Classification (NCBI taxonomy): domain Eukaryota; kingdom Viridiplantae; phylum Streptophyta; class Pinopsida; order Pinales; family Pinaceae; genus Pseudotsuga; species Pseudotsuga menziesii. The sequence continues at coordinate 232,767 of LPNX010198262.1, read as the reverse complement.
CCTACCTTGATAGCTAATATTAGAGACCCTAAGCCAGCAGTACACCACAACATCTAGCTTATTGTTGCTGAGCAGGCAGAGCCAGAACCAAGAGTCAATATTGTGACTCGTAGCGGTGCTTCCACCAGTGGGACATCGTAGGCTATCGAAAAGATCGCAAGTCAGCAGTGGGTGTGCAGAGCTCCTAATAAGGAAAAATCACTCGACTTGTAGAAGAATAAAGAGACATTTCATGAATCCAAGGCTTCCTTTGATGAACCTACGCAATCAGGAGTGCAGGTACCGCCGTCTAGGGGTGTACTGCAGCAAGCACCTTGTGGCGATAGCCCTGAACAGATACCGCAGGCTACCACATCGGGAAGATGCGACGAGGATGAATCGACAGGAAGCGTACAATCCTTCCTGTGCAGTTGCTTGAAACTCGTGAGAAATGAAAAAGCTATCGGGGAACTACAGCGCATTGTAGATCAGTGTCAGCAACCTTCTCTCTCGGGCAGTGCACACCACACTATTCATAATATTACAGGACATACAAGGACCAGAAGAGAGATGAATCTCACAGCACAGATTGGAGAGTTTGAAATGGATAAGGTCGTCTTAGATCTAGGATTAGAGGTGAATGTTCTGACTAAGCAGACATGGGAACAGATGGGTAGCCCTCAGTTAGTCAGATCGCCTATCCACCTGAGATTAGCTAACTAGAAGCGAGTATCACCATTGGGTCGACTGCCGCAGGTGCTAGTTGACATTGACGGAGTTCACAGTTTTGCGGATTTCGAGGTTATAGAAATCATTGGCGACAGTCGGCCATATCCAACATTATTAAGTATCAGTTGGGCGATCGGTAGCAAGGCTGTCCTCGACCTAAAGAGAAGACAAATGACCTTTGAGGATGCGCAGATCCGAGTCATCGCGCCGTTGAATCCTCACCAGGGTCCTAGATATATTGAACCTATCCAAGCAGAGGAGGAGGCACATAACATGGATAGTCTCTACCAGATGACTGCGAACCAGAACGACTACATCAATCCAACCGTAGAAGGGAACATTAGTTAGCGATGCGATAGCTCATGCGCATCAGATTCCGATGTTGGTCTAGAGAACTGGCAGAACAGACTTCACGAAGTCTCAGCACGCAGATGTGCGTTTATGAGTAAGTCACTCCGATGGATTGGTGCAGAGATCACTGAGATTCCATCATATCATGGTCTGACAGATATCCAGGACTTCCTTGAGCAGTTTGAGCAACAAATTCCTTACGAGCAGAGGATCGAAGCTATGGACCTTGTAGTACGAGCCACACCTGCAAGATGGTGGTATGCGTATAAAGAGAATATTGCATCATGGGATGATATTAAAATATTGATGGCAATCAGATTTTCTGTCGACAGAGAGTATGTCCAGTAGAACTACATAGGAGAAACTGATCCTAGGAAACACATTCAAACATGTGAACAAAACTGGTCGGACATTCCCTAGGACGAATGGGTTCACCGATTCATTCACACATTGGACAGAGTTCCAAGGAACTGGTACACAGAGACTGAATTGTGCAAGGGGACGACCACATGGTCACTTATGACAGATAGTTTCCTACTCACCTTCACATTTGAATCAGAACATCCAAGTGTTGCTCAGGCCCTAGATATAATCAAGATCAAGATATTTGAGGACTGTACCATCTCAGTGCAGGCTCAACCTGAGTGGGCCATCCAGTTGCAAGCCGCGCGCTTGAGTGCTATAATTTCGCAGCAAAGTCAGACAATGAAGATAAGGATGAGGATGAGGATCCTCGCAACACCAACATTCTGAAGTCAGAAGGGACTCGCGATGTTGGGGGACCACAGTTATAGATTCCAGTAATCACCGAACCCATCAAGATTAAAAAGATCAATATTGGCACAGACGCAGAACCTAAGTTTGCCTCTATTGGAGACTATTGGAACGATGAAACAATCAGACGGATTGCAGATTTGTTACATGACTATCAGGACCTATTTCCCACCAAGTTCACAGAGATGAAGGGAATATTTGGAGACCTGGGAGTTATGAGGATACCATTGAAGGAGGATGCAAAACTAGTCAAGCAGCGCCCATATAGATTGAATCTGTGCTACAAAGACAAAGTTAAGGATGAGATTGATAAGATGCTAGCGGCAGGAATAATTGAACCAGTGGAAGAAAGCGAATGGGTTATCCCCATGGTCGTACAAGAAAAGAAAACCAAAGGAGACATCAGGATATGTGTCGATCTGCGCAAGCTCAATGATGCATCGCTTCACGATCCGTTTCCAACACCATTCACTGATGAGGTATTAGACAACGTGGGAGGACAGGAGGTCTACTCCTTCACTAATGGCTTTTCAAGCTACCATCAGATCAGAATACATCCAGAAGATCGATCCAAGACCACCTTTGCAATAGAATGGGGCTCGTTCCAGTATACGGTAATGCCCTTTAGTCTTAAGAATGCACCAGCTATATTTTCTAGAGTAGTAGTCGCTGTATTTAAAGAATACATTCATAAATTCTTAGAAGTATATTTTGATAATTGGACTGTATTTGGACTAATTGACAAGCACATAGGAGACTTACGGCTGATGTTAGAAAAATGTAGGCAGTACCATATTTCTCTAAACTTGAAAAAATGTATATTTTGTGCACCATTCGGTATTTTGTTGGGTCATATTGTGTGCAGACAAGGCTTGATGGTAGATCCCGCGAAGATCACCATCATTGTAAATATTTCAGCACCCAACTCAGTCAATCAACTGAGGACAGTACTTGGTCATACCAGGTACTACAGAAAGTTCATAAAGGGCTACGCAAAGATTACAGCACCAATGGAGAAATTGCTAAAGAAAGATGTAAAATTCCTATGGAATGAGGAATGTCAGCAGAGTCTAGACATACTTAAGGAGAAGATGGTTACAACACCCATCTTAGTATTTCCAGACTGGACTAAGCCATTTCATGTACATGTGGATGCGTCTGGCATCGCACTAGGGGTTATTTTAACGCAACCAGGAGAAGGAGATATGGACCATCCCATCGCATATTCCAGCAGAAAGCTATCGACAACAGAAAATAACTACACCAGAACAGAAAGAGAAGGCCTAGCTATGGTGTACGCGCTGCAGAAGTTCAGGCACTACCTATTGGGTGCCCCATTCAAGATGTTTACTGACCATTCCGCCTTGAAGTATCTGGTCAATAAGCTAGCGTTAGGGGGGAGAATCTGCAGATGGTTACTCCTCTTTTAGGAGTATGATTTTGAAATCATTGTGAAACCAGGAAGACTGAATGCCACACCTGATCATCTGTCGCGGATAGACTCAGGAGAAGAGCCAAGTAACCTAAATGACAATCTGCCAGATGCGCCATTATTTTCTATCCAAATCGCAGACGATTACTATGCCGATATTATTCAATTTCTCACTACAGGAGTAGCATCTGATGAGTTTACTAAGCAATAAAAGAAGCAGTTGGTTGTTAAAGCAGCAGACTTCACCCTCATCGCAGGACACCTATACAAGTTAGGTCCGGATGAAGTTTTGCGCATATATGTGATGCCGCATGAAAAAGACGCTATTATCAAAGAGGCACATTCAGGAACCGCAGGAGGCCATTTCGCAGGAAAGCCGACTGCGCAGAAAATCCTGGAGGCAGGATTATGGTGGCCTACATTGCATAAAGACACCAAGGACTTTTGCAGATGTTGTGATATCTGCCAAAGTGTAGGAAAACCCTCGCGACGCGATGAAATGCCACTGGGACTACAGGTCACGCTGCGCGCATTTGACAAATGGGCTATATATTTTGTGGGTCCTATCAACCCACCAGGAAAGCGCACTAGTGTGAGATATATTATCACCAGAACAGAGTACCTCACCAGATTGGCAGAGGAAAAAGCAGTAAGAAATTGTGATGTTGCTACAGCCGCACAGTTCCTTTTTGAAAACATCATCAGTAGATTTGGATGCCTAGTAATTTTGATGAGTGATCAAGGCACACATTTCTTGAACAGCACTATTGAGGCCTTGACAGAAGAATTCCAGATTCAGCACCATAAGAGCACTCCCTACCACCCACAGGCTAATGGTACGGTGGAGGCCTTTAATAAGATTCTAGAAAATGCTCTTACTAAGATCTGCAATAGCCAAAGGAATGATTGGGACCTCAGAGTTAACGCCGTATTATGGGCGTACAGGACCACATGCAAGAAACTTACGGGACACACACCTTTCAGCTTGGTGTATGGATAGGAGGCTGTTATGCCTATGGAGTATATTCTTCCCAGTTTAAGAATCGCTCAGATTACCGGGATGACTGATACAGACACAGTGGAGGAAAGTCTAGCACAACTGCTTGCCCTAGAAGAAGACAGATTCATCGCCAGATTCCATCAGAAAGTGCAGAAGGCACGAGAAAAAGCTTGGCATGACAGACACATTAAGAGTAATACTTTCCAGATCGGAGACCTAGTGCTCCTCTATGACAGAAAATTCATTAAGTTTCCAGGAAAGTTCAAGACGCATTGGCTAGGGCCATATCAGATACAACAAGTTACAGAGGGAGGTGCCGTTCAGCTCAGCCAGCTGAATGGGGAGATTCTTCCCACATGGATTAATGGCAGTAGGCTTAAGCTCTATAGTGATAGCCACCCCACCACTCAGCCCTATCTTAACCATTTTATGGTGGTGCAGATGTCCAGTGTAGTTGAAAGGAGGCATCGCACCGGGAACTAGTCTACACCGGCAGGTATTTTCTAAGTATGAGGAATCGCATAAGGTTGGTTCAGTTTTGCGCAAGTCATCAGTGGCTTGCCAAAAATAAAAAATAAAAAAAAAGGTATTGTTTTACGCAGATGATGCGGAGTCGCATTGCGGCAGTGCGATGTTTCCCTGTGCCACGTATTCAGTTTGGTAACCGACAGAGGGACAGTCAACTCACCCTCTGACAGGTAGTTAATGAGGAAATGACCGGTATATCTTACCGTAGATTTGGCAGCAGTATAATCACTTTTTCCAGATTTGGCAAATCTTCGACGAGACTGGTGCCTGTACACACACGCTTCGAGGGAAATTCGATCGGATTTCTGCATTTATTAAGGATCGGATGATGGGTGTGGTTTTGTCCAGGCATTTATTACGACCGACGGGTTCAGTCTAGATGACCGTTGCGTTCGGGATTATCGTATTGGGCATAAAAGCAGAAAGTATTCAATTGGGACGGTTACGTTTGCAGAAAAACCGAGAGCTATAGAGTAAGTTGTTAAGAACTCCCTGTGAAGAGCTAAGTTTGTTGCAGAGTGCTGTGATTTTTAGAAGTTGCAGCCATTGCACGTCCGCCATTTTTCACTGAGTGGGTTATGTCCGAGGACGAACCTATAGAAAACGTTTTGAGAAGGTTTCAACGTCACAGCCTTGTAGGAGCTATGACGACGCCATCTAAGGGTGCTCCGCCAAGTTCGTCACAGCCCAGACAGCAACCACAGACGAGGAGCCAATCTTAGGTCAATGACGAATCCGGTTCAGAGCAGGAGGAAGAAGTTCATAGCACAACAGACTACATGATACCACGAGTTGAAGGCGCACCATAGGTAATAATTCCTAAGAATGCTACGTATACTGTTCCCATACCACCCATTGATTCTTGAGTAAAGGAAAATGGAGATCAAGTAGGATATGCTACTGTTGTTAAATTTGTAGATTATAACCTGGGAGATGGTAAGACATATCCTCACTTCAAACCGGACCAATATCTAAAGATTGAGAAGAACCCAAGGACAGGGAGAAATGAATGTGTTCCCCTGCCACATGTCCAGATTCTTGAGTGGTCAGGTCTGCTCAATTTGCTAAGATTACCTCATTTCGGACGGGGTGCAAAGGTTAATGTCGTGGTGTGCATTTTACTTTCTTGTGTACACGGAGGGTACCTCTGGCTAGGCAACAAGGTCGACTTGAACGTCGATTTGATACATCGTATTACCGGCCTGTCCAAGACGGGTAAACACCCCGATATACAGACAACAGGAAAAACCGAGGATTCCAAGTTACCACAAGCCCTAGTAAATAAGTATCAGCTACAGAGAGGAGGACGGGATTATGAAATTTCAAGCATAACAAATGAGACACTTAGATTCACTGCCATTCTGCTCGTGGGTAGACTGCTAGCCAAGGTTCGACCAAAGGAAGTTACAGGATCCGTAAATCACCTTGCCATACAGGTCACCGAGGGGGAACAGTTCAATTGGTCTCTATTCTTATTAAATATGCTTCAAGCAGATTGCTTGGCAGCTCAGGATGAAGCAAACCACCCTTTCCATTTCTTGTGGTTGCTTATACTTTGCACATTTGTCGAATGGAAGGAGCCGCCCCATACCCAGTTTCCACAGATAGCAGGTGGCGCGCCCATAGGAGTGCGCTATGCCAGCTTATGGAAGACCAATAGCCCAACCAAGAAAGCGGTAAATACGTGGTATTCCATGACTACTATAAGCTATTGATGAAGGTCATTCAAGAGACACCACGTCTCAGCACGGATACTGTGGACATATATGATAGCCGGCTTAATTTTATGGCAGACAGCCATTTAATCTATCTGCGACCGAAAAGGACTAAGCGGGATGATTGGGCTCCTGGCTCGTTTAGGATGAGAGCACGGGACGTCGAAGGAGTCACAAGAGACTTCGATGACCAATGGAAGTAGGAATATGAAGATACTGCACCACTATCATCAGACACTGCACAGACAGAACCCCAGGACAAGGGAAAAGAAAAAATAGAGACCCAGACGCAATCTACAACAGAAGCACCACTACCAGGGGAAAAGAGGAAAACCTCATAGCAAGTGCCATCAGAGGCACAGACGATAAAGGATGGAGAAGAAGGGCAACCAGAGACACAACAGAAGAAAAAACACAAAACTTCAAAACCACCTCTAAAGACCGCATTGACAGATGATGATTATGAACTCATTGCGACAAGAACGCATGACACCTTGAAAGACTCATTTGACATCATACAGTCATCGCAGGAAAAGATACAGAGTGCGGTAGAAAAGCAACTTCTGGACTTAAAATTAATTACTGAAAATACTGCTCTGATACAGATTCCATCGGTAAAGGCGTCCGCAGGAGAAATTTCGACACAGCCGATTTCCCGCGAGGAAACCTTAGCAGCGGATCGTGTCAATACAATCGTGATACCACCTGGGAGCATCCGATTCCCTGCATCAGCGACGGATTCCCCGATCGAGATCAAGAAACCCATCGAGGTTAACCTCGCAGAGTTTCGCATTGATCAGTTGCTGATGATCCAGCAGCAACTAAACGTTGAGCTCATGAATAGAGAGCTTGCGACCTACAAGCAAAACGTCCAGCTGAAACAGAAGAATGCAACACTCGCCACTAGCTATCAGAAAAAGGAGGGTGAGTTAAGAAGGTATGAAGAAAGAGATCAGGAACTCTCTCAAGTTCTACAGAGCATCGCCTTGGAACTGCCCCAATGCAACATTGAGTTCGCTTTACCTATCCTGTAGAAGCTAAGAAAAGTTGCAGATAGAGCAAAGGCCCTAGAGGAAACAGTAGCCTAGTTGGAAGAAACACTGGCTAAGAGGGAAGAAGATCACAAAGTGCAGATTGCCAAGCTTGAGTCTCACCCACCAGGCACACCCCAGGTAGAAAAGGAAGCCAGAATAGAGGCCCTTCGACTCACTTCCACGCAGATGAAATATCGCATAGACGATGCACTGTTAGTGCTAGCCGATGCGACGAGCACATGGTCGGAGTTAGATGTGCCTCCCCAGAAAGTAGACATACAGCAAAGTATTCAACAGATAGAGAATACTACAACAGTAATGAGGGAAGAAATTAAGAGCTTAGCAGCTCTTCAGAAGATGAGGAAGATAGAGGAGATGAATCGCTTGCAGCAGGAAGCACAGCGGTTGAGAGCATAGGAGATACACATCAATGACCTGCTTCAACCATATCAAGAGCAAATCGCAGAGATAGTCGATACAGTTGAATAGAAAGTTATGGAGTTCACGGCTACCAGAAATGAAATTGATGCAGCAGAGGACTCCAGTATTAGTCAAGCTATGCTTGAATCAGCACAGGAGCGTGTCAAAGTGATGCAGAACGAAGTCGTAGGACTTCGAGACAAGTTTAACAAGGCTTCACAGGAAGCCAAGGTAAAGCTACAGCAGAAGAAGCCCGCTGGTAGTGGCTCAGGGACGAGCCACAAGTAAGTGTTAGGGGACTGTTGGAGTAGGGTCCCGCAGCTACAGAAGAAGCTGTTAGTTTAGTGGAGAGATAAGTTTTGGTGGAGAGAAGATAAGATAGAGCTACGACGCTGTACCATGTTTCCAGCTATAGAGTAGAGCTGGAAACCATGACTTTTAAGATAGAGAAGTCAAGAAAGGCAACGGTACCTGAGCAGCCGAGAAGAGAGAGCTCACCCACTACATTGAAGGCAGCGGCGGAAGACAGGAGGGCTCAGCGACCCTCATAAAGGAGAAGGAGCAACGAGGCTAAAGCATTGAAGGCGAAGGACAGAAAAGTGAAGCGGTGCACAGTACCCATGATCAGCGCTGGGAAGCATGGAAGACTGCAGAGAGCTGTGGTGTGATGGAAAGCGGCTACTTCAAGTACAGATATGGCCGAATGTCACTAGTTAGGGTTTTGGGTTACTGTTGGGACAGGCCCACAGTGTTGTAATGGTAAGACCTTTAGGCTGCCTATAAAGGGATGTATTTTGTATTGTAAAAGGATGGCATTTTGGGCATTTTAAGCCATCTAGCTAGTCGGATAACATATATTTAGCCATTGAGTCTGTTAGCTCATGGTTATCTTGTATTTTAATAGAGTCAAGCTCTGGTTCTGTTATTAGCGGTAGCAATCTTACTGTAACCAATAGCTGTCTTACAGAGCATGCATGTAACGATCCGCAGGGATCGATAGAGAGGGAAGAGTATATTGTAGGAGAGCAATATAGAGAGGAAAAGAGATCTAAGAGAGAAGATCTTGAGCTACATATGCGGTGCAGCAGAACTGTGTTTTACCTTCCCCTAAGCTATAATAAAAACATAGTTATGTGGACGTAACTTCCATCCTGGAGATGAACCACGTTAAAATCAAGTGTTATGTGATTGGATTATGTGTTATGTTTACTTATGCATTTGTCAATCATTTCATGGAATTTGTTTACAAGTTAATGAATGAATGTGTTAATCAATTCACGGTAATATAGAAGGATAAACATAAGTTGAAGTCTTTGGCATGTTGTGTGTGGTTCATTTATGCTTTGCGTGAAACAGTCACTAGTCGCAGTATTAAACAGCCTTGTATGTTAAGTCTTGCACGTTGACACGAGAAATGCTAAGTACGCTAGCGGAGGTAGGATATCATAGAGAGGTGATACCACACTGGCAAAGGAGCTGTGGTGCGCGATACCGCAGGTTGAGGACTTAGCGTTGGGCAGGAGCTGCGTGTCGCACGGTGCGCGGCGATGCGGTAAGGTTGGAGATCTCGCGAGCCAGGGAAAGTGTGCAACGTAGAAAGGGATTGCATGACGGTGTAGAAGGGAATATCTCGTGGCTAGAAGAGCTGTTGGATGGGGAGATCATGCGACGCAAGCAGAGGGTCGCGCGATGCGCAGAAAAAGAGACCTCGCAGCTAGGGGAGCTGCGAGTTGCGAGTAGGATCGCCACAGAACCTGGTCCAAGACACTTGAGTCCTTGGCCAACCCATTAGAATCACTTCGGGTGAGACTTCAGGACGCTTTGCGGTCTGTCGCCGAAAGGGCCAGTGAGTTAGGGGTGTTGTTGGTTGATTATAGTAAACCCGGGTCTGCCCATGATAACCAACAATGGACATTCACATAAACAGAGGAAGCAAACATACCTTCAGGAATTCAACATGTTCATCATAGTTCATTAGCCATCAAATATAATTGTAGATATGAAATCAACAAGGATACTTATCTCATGAAGAACTTGTCCCGCAGCCAGCTACGTTGCTACAATGTTCCACCCAACCATAGGCTAGCGTTCTCATCAATCTCTCAGGAACACTGCCACCCCCGAGCTAGGCATGATTCCCTAAGGAATAAGGGACTAAGCAGGCTTACACATAGCCAAGGTACACAAATCAACCAAGCCCACACAATAGTGCTTATCAGGATATCAAGGAGCTGGGAGAAGCTAAATGCTAAGCTGGTGAGCTCATGGAAGAGCTAAGGATGCCTACACCAGAGCTAGCTTGACATCTAAGACACCCACACACACCTGACACTAGGAATCAGTCCCTTCTCTACTTCACAATCCCTCAGGCCTTGACTTCCCTTTCTAGTGCTCTTCCGGGGTTGTGGAGAAGAAAGATAGTCATCTAAATCTGTTTGTGTGGCTCCCCAAACCCAGGTTTCTTAAGCATACCCAGCCTTCAATCCTACTCCACACAGTCCGAAGACCAACCACTGTATGAATGCAACAAAATTAGCACTTCACAGCTTGGACAGGGGAAGAGAATCCCTGAGTCGTTCTTGGCCCTATTATGGCCAAAACGACTCCATAACAGCTTATAGCAACCCAAAACGCAAAGGAAGACACAAACAACAAAATGTGAATGAGACCACAACCAACAAAACGTAGGTACTCACAGCAACCCCCGATGAGGGGAAGAACAACAGCCCCAGTTCTCGATGAAGTAATAGGACATTACACAATCCAGACACAGCCAGTAACGTTGGAAAATAATGGTCCTTCCTCAACAATGAATCCATGACACATTTTCATAGTCGAAAATAGTGGAGAAACAATGACTCTCTGCATGAACAGGAGGGAAACATCTCACAAAGGAAAACCACCGAAAACATCTCACAGTCTAACAATGGAGGAAAGGAAAATGATTCTCTACCAATATCGAAGGAAGAACCGACCCAAAAACCAGGAATATGTGAGAGAAGGGAGAACAAACCCCCAATCAATGGATCATGGATCCTTTTAAATCATCTCAGCGTGAGGAAAATGAACGACCAATGATGGGGAGAGTGGACAGAACAAAAACGGTTGGTATACCAAGTAGCGTGTGAGGAAACCACTCCCAGCCTATGTGTGTGACTGAACCAGTTGGTGGAGAGTGCGTGGGGGCAGTCTTCCACCCACCACTACCTAGCATTAACTTCCCAACTAACGGTAAAAGTATTTAATGGGTGGGTGACACATGGTTTTTCCCCATAGGATCAAGGTTTAGCAATCCCCCCCCTTAACCTTAGGAAATCATGCCCTTTTCATTAACGTTGCACAGTCGTAGCTGGCTGTAGGTTTATTTTAATTAATGTGCATATTTACATGATGCCCAAAACTATAATGTGCCGAATAGCACGATATACCATCGGCAACGATCCCTATTGCCGGAACATAACACAACCAAATCGATGGTGGGGATTTTTCCTTTAGCTCCACACCACTATTAATTACAATATATACATGATCTACCTTTTAATGCATCCTAGGTCAAAACCGGGGGTATTACAATCCCCTCCCACTTGGAATAACACCGTCCTCGGTGTTCCAATACATAGGAATACATATACAATTTGCACATCAAAATCTCAAATTTTGCAAATCTGTCCCATGCTCAATTATTTACTTGAACTTTCAGGACCAAGCCCCTTGGCTTCCACGAGCTTCTCCTGCTCGTTGTTAGCTTTCGGCTCATCCCCAAGTCTAGGAACGTTTCTATATCTTGAGCATCTCTCCATGATTTCCTTGGGTCTTGGCAATTGTTTAAAGAAGACTTCTAGCCAAGTCCAGTAGCTTTTGGTCTACTGCCATGATCAATGTGCACTACTGGATTTCACTTTTCTCACCTGTGAAATGCATCATTGAAATTTTGTTAGACCAAGCATAATATAGGCATTAAAATCAGTCAATTAATTGCAACAATTGGCATGACATTCCAAGTCTCGTCAAGGAGACTTTCATATTTCTCATGCCTTCCCAACAGGCACATGAGCGCATTCATGTCCATTCTTGGGTAGGGAATTAACCATTCCAACATTCACAATTTACCTTAAGCAAATACACACATTCCAATTTCAGTCATACATGCATTCAATAATCTTTTGTTTTCACAATGCACACACACACACACACACACACACACACACACACACACATATATATATAATCAGAAAAGGCAAGAGAGAGTAGCAAGAGTTTTTCCCCTCTTTGTCTTGTTCCATCCTGGAACCCACACCACTGCTGTGGTTTTCATGCTCTCAACCTCTTTCACTTCACTATGAATGTTGGACCAATCCCTATTAGTCATGACACTTGGTGTCTTCAGTCTATTTTAGAACTCTCAACCATGGAGCCTCCCCACATGGTTTGTCTCGGCTGCTAGGACCTTCACAGTCTCACTAGCACCTTTTTCATTACTGCTCATTTTGAGCTCTTCAGGACAGTCACATGTCCGCATGCACGCCTAGGATGCTCTCATAGTCCTCACTTCCAGCGATACCTATATTCAAACATTGAATAGATTCACATGTTTATTTTATTCTCAATGGTTTTTATCTCTTAAACAAGAGCTTAAAACATCATAAGCAAATCATATACACATGTATATTCATAAGCAAGAATTGCAAAATAATCCAATACTAATCTGTATTGTGTGTTTTCTCTATGGTCCATAAGATCCTGCTTTGCTTTGCAAGCCTTGGGATTGCCTATGGACTTGGGTGTTAGGTCAGCACGTAGGCTGTTCCTCAACATCAAATAATTAATGTCTATCCAGTACACCTTCACGCGGCCTAGGAAGGAACAAATCAGCCAAGCCAACATAGTTGGGTTTATCAGGCCATGCACTTATATCAACAATGCACTTATATAAACCACACACTTATATCAACAATGCACTTATATCAACCATGCACTTATATAAACAATATCCTTTTATACATATCAAGCACAGTCAAGCCAACATATAGTTGGGTTTATCAGACTGTCCATCCAAGCCAATACACAATTGAGTTTATCAGGCTGCAGGCAATCAAGCCAATACTATAACAACCGTTTACCCTTTTCTCTCTAGTGTGCAACACCAAACTGCATATGTTTAGCTTGACAACACAGGCAATACAAGCAAACTCATCAGGGTTATTGCTCTAAAAACCGTAATCATTTTTCATATCAGTCTTTATCAAGTATTGAGACACCAGGAGTGCGTCCACTCCCTAGGGTGTAATCAATATTGAAAACCCTTTCATGGTCTGACATCGGGAAAGTGTGCACCCTTTTTTGGTGTGTGCCGTGTAGGCCCTATTCATACTCAAGCAATCGGTCATAATGGAAATAAAATCAAAACATGCTCTGCATATGGAATTTTAACAATAGACATGCATATTCTTAGCTAGGGTCACAGAACACTTATCCATTTGCCAAGGCAGTATTCCTTCGTTAAGGAGGAATGGGGGCTCCCTTCTCTGAGTTGATAGTCCCTCGGTTTGCCATCCCAAATCCTTTTTACATTTCACATTCACACATGTTTTCCCGACATAATCCATACCATCTCACTCATGTTGCTTACCAAACATGTAGTGCAAATGAGACATTTCCAAAATGTCCAATGGAGTTTTACCCGAAACCCATTTCCAAGATAGGGGCAAAACTTCCCCATGAAGTTTGGCTTCTGCAGGCCATCACACATGATCTTCCTGCAATGTGTATCCCTGGCACATTCATTAAGTAGCCAAACAGTCAATCATTATCTAATAATACAATCCAAATTTGATTGTTCCATAACCAAACAATGACATTAGTAATTCAATCCAATAGGAATTTGTAACTCTGTCTACTACAGAAATTGATTTGCTTGGCAATGAGGTGATCCCTCATTTGTGGTCTCTTGTAAGCAACACCACTATTCCCATTATAATTTATGCTTACTAGCATCACATGAACATCCACTTACAATGTGTCCTCCTGACACAATTCCATGCAAGCCAATAGTGATTAGTAGCTGTCATGAATTTCTCAAATCTAAAATTTACCAATTCAAATTGACAACTCATTCTGCATACAGACTATTTTCACAGCCATGAGACTCTTCTCATGAGGTTTAGCTCTTTCGCATGGTAGATACCAGCATCTGTCATGGTCTTACTCTCATTGCCATGCTCCAACAATCTACCTAAAACCTGAACTTTAATAAGCCAAGCACTTGGTAAGTCTTGATGCATATAACCTTTTCATTGCTGCAACAATCACTGAAGCATTTTTCAGAATTTATAAAATTCAAATACTTCCAGATGTCAATCACATCAATATTACCAAAACTCATTTACTTCGCGCAATCATTATCATACTTTAAATTACACGGTACAACCGCATCATTTATGCAATTTAAATGAATTGTTTAGATACTCCTTACTTCACGAGTGTATCATTGTACCACCTTGCCCGTCCATAGAGCATTTTCGGTAGCCATTTGATCATGACTACCCTCTTCATGCACTTACTATCCTACATGCATGAAAGCTCTTGAAATGGTTCCAGAATTGTCATCAATTCATCATTTCAGTCATTATTTATTAATAATAACACATGCACTATCTCTATGCATTCATGCATTGCATCACAACATTTGAACCCATACTTATGTATGCATATCTACAACATTTACTCATACTTTTCATATGCATCTATTCAATGCATAACCACAAGATTTATGAAATCTTTTAATGCATATCCACTCAATGCTACCTTGCATTGATTCAAGAATACTATGCATTCAAACATACCATGCATGGCCTAACCATGACTACTTCTTATAGGATGGATTACTATAATCAAGACTATCAGTACTTACTTTCTTTGGGCTACTAAACTCATAACAACATGTGCAAGATACATTTATGTGTGAGTGTAGTATAAATTTCAAATGCCCAAATGGTATGAAACCTCTTGCTTTTACCACCCCATGCAATTGTCATAATTAAACCATTACCTACATGGAGCCTACTTACACCCTTGACATTACCAATTTGGTTGGTCCTTTGCAGAAGATTGCAGAATTTGCTCACCAAATTCTGATCCTGGACTTGTTGCCTTATCCCTTTCTCCATAGGGTTTCTAGTCACATTCATCACCATCAGCAACATATTTAGCCATGTGGCATGTTGTTGTTGGTTTTTCCACTAATGCCAACACCAATGCAATAATTATCATTAGTGGCTCATTATAAATGTATAATTCTCACTATTCTTACCAACATGTAATATCCTATGCATGCAAGGCATATCCTCATACATTTCATGTATAAAACTTGTAATCATAATTAGCAAGACAGGGTTTAAGGAAATTTCCCTTTTCAAGTCCCTCATCCTTGCATGGAACTCCTCTTCCACATAACAACTGGTTTGAATTCATGGTCTTGCTACCTCTAGGCATGCAATTCCTAGATAATCGTCCAAATTGATAGCAACACATTTCTTTTTCAAGTAATCACTAGCACTTTGATGCTCCGCATTCAAATTCTAGTGACTCTCCATTGTTCCCTACTAGATAATATTTCCCACGCCTATCCACATGCTTGATTCTGAACTCGGGTGTGAAAACCACACCACTTCAAAATGATGACTTTCATCAATTTTAGGCAAAACACACAATTGCATTTCTGTCTGAATGCTAACTTCTGCCACCTAGAATATTCTTCCCTTTCAGCCCCGAAACTGTTGAAAAATCCCATGAAAAATTCGCTGAGACACTAGCTGGAATTCACTGAAAATTTCATTGGAAAAACCAAATTTTCCCTTTTTCCAATCAGACCTCTTTCCAACTAAATTTCCAGCGTATCAGATCCTTAGTGAACTAGTCTTCCGATACTTCGGTGACCCAGGCGACTGCATTTCTCCACCACTCATCAGTGGCCCTATCGACTATAAGTTTCCGCTGTATCGGACCTGTAGTGGTCTAAGCTTCTGATCCACATCGGCAATGCCAAAAACTAATATGTGTCGGCGATCAAAACATTACCTGCCGCGGCATCGATGGTCGGAACCTCTAGTCACTACAGCATCTGCAATCATGACTTCTACCCATCGAAAGGTTAGTCCTCTAGACTTTCGCAATGACAGACGCTTGTTCAACTATCTTCTGCCGATCGGCACTCTAGATCACTAATTTCTCCCGACTCATCGGCGGACTCATCCACTATCATGCACCGATCACCGATATCCTCAACACTTAGAAAAATTCTTTGCAAAAATTTTATTTTTTTCCTTCCTGCGACACTCCGTCGGTTGTTTCCTCAACTATTTCCCAACGACACTACAACTACTCCCTCAGCTATTCATCGACGATGCAGTCAACTAATCGTCGCCAATTGCCGATGGTCTTATCGAGGCTTCATCAAACTAAGTTAGGCCTGTGTTTCGGTGGCCTTCCGCTGATCTCCGCCGAAACTACGGCTTCCACATCCACTAAGTTTTGTTGACGTCTGATGATTCTCATACTTAGAAATTTTTTGAAAATTTCTTCCTTAACCCTCTTTCCTCCGCTTCATCAGCTCAACCGTCTTCTATTCTTTGTCGTCGTTTCGGCACCTTCACTATCTATTTTTGACATTGCAGCTACGCCATCAACTAGGTATCAATGATATAATCCTTTAATCATTGTCGATCGTCGATGGTCCTATCACTTTAGTTTTTCGCCGCTCCGCATCGGCTATTGCCGGTCAATCTACTAACCTCCACGGACATGCCATCGGTGATCCCTTCAACTTAGTGGTGCTGATCACCGATGGTCGGTGTCGGGTAGTCTTTCCCCAAAAGGGGCTGACATACTGGCGGCCTTCAACTGATCCCCTATGAAACTGTGGCTTCGAATTCCACTATTCTCCGTCAACGGCCGACGAACACATAGAGATCCTTCCGCAATTTTATTCCGATAGGCTTCCGTTGGGTGAGCTTCAGACTAGCTCTTCCACTACATCGGAAGAACTTCTCACTAAATTTTTCGATGAGCCGACAATTCTAGCTCTTAGAAAATTTTTGTGAATTTTCCTGTCATTCGCCCATTTTCTCCTGGTTTCTTCTGGGCAATAGGCAACCTGCCTCTGCTAACTGTTTCTCATGGCCCTCTAAGGCCCAAATGCTGCAACATAAGCTTTGTCACTGCATCTTCATGGCCCATTCAGGCCCATGCTACAACCAGAGCTCTGATACCACACTGTAACATCCCCGACCCTCTGACCGACGAAGACGATGCTACTAAACACCAAAAATCCGGGAAACTAGCCCCATGAACATGAACATACATAAAATTCTGAAATAAAATTCTTAAAACATAAAAAATGCTAAGATGCATAGTCATTCACATACACAGCGGAAGCAAACATACCTTCAGGAATTCAACATGTTCATCATAGCTCATTAGCCATCAAATATAATTGCAGAGGTGAAATAGACAAGGATACTTATCTCATGAAGATCTTGCGGGTGAGTGCACAAAGATGAGGGTCTCTTTTGGCGCGTTAGATGCAATAGAAAACTGAAAAAACAGACATCCATCAACTTGTATGGATATTTTGAGACACTTACACAATGAATCTTGTGATGAGTAAAACACAAGAAATGTAGGAAATTGAATGACCTTTCCAAATATATAATTTTTTTCTATTGAAAGTGCTGCTAACTATCTGAAGTTAGATATTTTTTAATGGGCACTTTTTATTTTTTGGACAAATTATAAGGCATATGTTTTTGTGGGTGCAGCGTTTGAGTGACTAAATGATGGAATAAACTTATGAAAATCGGTATACATATAGAGAACATATAGTACTAGTGTACGACTATTTTTCCAATAATAAATATAATATTTTTAATTTTTTTATTTATTATCTAAGAGATCAAACCTCGAAAATGGTACGTCAATTGTGGGTGTAGCGTTTGAATGTCTTAATGTAATTATTTGGAAATGGGTTTTTTATAGCATGTAGATCTCGGTGTTCTTTAGTGCACCATACAATTTTTTTTTTAAATGGTTGAGAAACGAAAGAGATATGAACGAAACACTAACAGTGTGTTTTTTGAGTTGAGTGATGATAGAAGATAAATAAGAAAAAAATAGAAAAAATAATGTATTCTTGTTAAAATTACATATTTGGAATCTACAAAAAAAACCATATCTGTTTCTAAAATCTCATAAAAAATGGAGGTGTGCAGCATAATCAGACGAACGGCTAAACACGAGCACATTGAAAATTTGGATATAATGTTGAATTAGCCATGGTTTATCATACTCCAAGGCATAGGCATGTTGAATCCGAAGCAAAGTACAAAAAAAACAAATAGGCATAAGAATTCCATGCAAGCATGGGTTAAGGCTCGGCCTTATCATTTGGAGGGAACACATTTTTGAATTTAAACAAAACAGGAGCGCGTTTTGACTTCATTCTACCATTGCATCTAAAAGGTCCCTCAACTTCTTGCACACACCCTTGCCCCGCAACCAGCTACGTCGCTACAATGTTCCACCCAACCATAGGATAACGTGCTCATCAATCTCTCAGTAACACTTCCACCCCCGAGCTGGGTGTGATTCCCCAAGGAATAAGGGACTAAGCAGGATTACACATAGCCAAGGTACACAAATCAGCCAAGCCCACACAGTAGGGCTTATCAGGCTATCAAGGAGCTGGGAGAAGCTATATGCTAAGCTGGTGAGCTCATGGAAGAGCTAAGGATGCCTACACCAGAGCTATCCTGACCTCTAAGATTCCCACACACACCTGACAGTAGGAATCAAGCCCTTCTCTACTTCACAATCCCTCAGGCCTTGACTTCCCTTGCTAGTGCTCTTTCGGGGTTATGGAGAAGAAAGCCAGCCATCTAACTCTATCTATGTGGCTCCCCAAACCTAGGTTTCTCAAGCATACCAAGCCTTCAATCCCACTCCACACATTCCGAAGACCAACCACTACATGCATGCAGCAAAATCAACACTTCACAACTTGGACAGGGGAAGACAATCCCTGAGTCGTTCTTGGCCCTATTATGGCCAAACGACTCTACAACAGCTTACACCATCCCAAAATGCAAAGGAGGACACAACCAATAGAATGTGAATGAGACCACAACCAACACAATGTAGGTACTCACAACAACCCCCGATCAGAGGAAGAACAATGGCCCCGGTTCCCGATGAAGCAACAAGACATTACACAATCCATACACAACCAACAACATTGGAAAACAATGGTCCTTCCTCAATAATGAAGCCACGACACATTTTCACAATCAGGAATTGTGTAGTAACATAGACTCTCTATGTGAACAGGAGGGAAACATATCATAAAGGAAAACCACCGAAAACATCTCACAGTCTGACAATGGAGAAAAAGAAAACGATTCTCTGCCATGATCGGAGGAAGAACCGACCCACAGACCAACAATCCTTGAGAGAAGGGATAACGAACCCCTAATCAATGGATCATGGATCCTTTTAACTTAGCTCAGTGTGAAGAAAATGAACGACCGACGATGGGGAGAGTGGACAGAACAAAAATGGTTGGTATACCAAGCAGCGCGTGAGGAAACCACTCCCATCACGTTTGTGTGACTAAACTAGTTGGTGGAGAGTGCGTGGGGGCAGTCTACCACCCACCACTACCCAGCATTAACTTTCCAAATAATATTAGAAGTATTTAATGGGTGGTTGACACATGGATTTTCCACATAGTCTCAAGGTTTAACAATCCCCCCCCTTAACCTTAGGAAATCATGCCCTTTTCATTAACATTGCACTGTTGTAGCTGGTTGTAGGATTATTTTAATTAATGTGCATATTTAGATGATGCCCAAAATTATAATGTGTCGGATATCACGATATACCATCGGCAATGATCCCTATTGCCGAAACATAACACAACCAAATCGATGGTGGGCCTTTTTCCTTTAGCTCCACACCACTATTAAATACAATATATACATCATGTACCTTTTAATTCATTTAGGGTCAAAATCGGGGGTATTACATCCGAGTATGGCATGAAATGAGAGAAAGAATATGACTTGGAGGAATTATATGCAATTACTTTCTCTATAGTCTTCCCAGTTGATATTTCGGTGATCTCTACTGAGTCAGGGCCAAATACCACTTGCTTTGGTGATCCAATATGAGTCATCTGGTATATGAACAATAGATTAGCTACAAGAGAGGGCACATAGAGGAAATTTCTGAACTCACCATGATGGATTTTAATGGAACCTCTTTCGACTGCTGGAATTTGGGATTCATCACCCATATCAATAGTAGGCCCTCCTATGAGGTTGAGAGTGGAGAAGGAATCCTTGGAGGCAACCATGTGGTTGGATGCTCCATAATCAATCAAATAGGTTCTCGACCGAGAGAGGCCATCTTTCAAGGAATAACACCTTTCATGATCATCGGTCGATTGTCCATCACCATACTTCTTTGCTCTGTGTGGAAGAGCTATGTTATTCTCCTTGAGGAGAGCTGATAGTTGGTCAATATGCTTCTTCATACACTGGTCTCCTGGATGAAAACCCCTCATACAATAGGGACACATTTTCTTTCCAAACTTTTTCTTCTTCTTGGAGCCTAAAGATCCTTCATAATTCTTCTGATTCTCTTTAGGATTCGAATCAGATGCTTTAGGCTCCTTCCCCTTATGCCTCCCTTTAGCTTGCACTTTGGTAGAGTCTGTCACTAGGAGAGCTTGGTTTTTGGAAGTCTGTGGGACTCCCATCTGGACAAACTTGTCTTGATTCTGTATTAAGGACTTGACAAAGATATTAAGTGAGGGTATTTTCCAATTGGGAATGGAAGCTCTTCCAGAATGGAAGATAGAGAAAAATACATAATACTCAGTACCGAGTTTGCTGAGTATGGAGAGCACATGTTTATCATCATTTCTTCCTATTTCATATTGTCTACATTGAAGTGCAAGAGACTTGAATTTTGTAAAGAATTGGTGTATGGTCTCGAAAATGATCGGTTGTAAGGCTATCAACTCGTTCTCCAAAAATTTTCCTCGAATCTCATCTTGCTTTCCAAACAAGACTTCAAGCTTATCCCAAGATTCTTTGGGAGTCGTTAAACCTTCAAGGTGAAAGAAGAGGTATCTAGAGATGTGAGTACATAGAAATCCAAAACCTTCATCTAAGTTGTTCACAAAATTGTTTTTCTCAGCTGGATGATGGGGTTTAGCCTCCCTTCTGATTATAATATTGAACGAGCCCTTTTTGCGCAAGGAAACCTGCATATCTACCCTCCAATAAACATAATTGATGGGTGTTAGGATCCTGGGTGTGGAAGGTTGAGAATCCATCAATTCTCCTTCCAATCAGACAATATATTCAATCAAGCTACATAGCACCTGTAGGAACTCACTGCAAAAAAAAAAACCAATTTGCACTATGTCAGAATCAAGCCTTCCCTCTTGACATGTACACTTTTTTAGGGTTCGTCACACCCGCACCGTCACTCTGAAGAAATTAAGAGGAAGAAAGACACTCTTTGTAGGTCTTTTGTGGAAACCCAACTGCTTTTGGTGTACAATGGAGAGTAGACAGACTTGAAGCTTTCCCGAGGAGGCTCTGATACCATGTTAGCATTAATATGCCATTGATATTCAACCAATGAGTGCTTTTAGATTCTTAATTATTTGCAGTGAAAAGGAATAAATAATACCCACTGAACAAAACAAATATGACAGGAAACAGATAATAATTTCTCAATGTAATTATAGTATAAACTTCATTAATCCCTGCAGTATACAACACTGTTACATAAAGGAGAATTTGAATCGTAAGAGATGAATTCGATTCTACCAACTCAAGACTGATTGCATGGCTAACTAGAAGTGTCTAAATCAATATCGGAGTTCAACAAGATAACTTCAGATATATAATCCAGTCTCTCAATCAATTACAATCAATCAAACTAGTCTAACTGCAGTGGTAGGTGAGAATTAGGTGAGAACTAGCGCCTTCCCACATGCACCC
Organism: Pseudotsuga menziesii; assembly: GCA_001517045.1. NCBI lineage: Eukaryota > Viridiplantae > Streptophyta > Pinopsida > Pinales > Pinaceae > Pseudotsuga > Pseudotsuga menziesii. The sequence continues at coordinate 210,736 of LPNX010198262.1, read as the reverse complement.
ATGCATAACTAGCGCTAACTGAACTAGAGGATATATAATTGAATGTAACTAAAACATAACTAATCTTGAGTAGTTACCAATGGACAAAAACTGAAGGAGGTTGTTGTCAGCACTCCTAGTGGCTCCTAAAATGTAGGGATTGGTCTAGGAGGTGCCTAAAATAATGCATGAAGGTGTAGTTAGTTCTAGTTAGCCTCTATAGGTGTTCCCCACACTACTATAGTGATTGGTACATGTGGCCCCATTAGGCCAAGTGGACGCAATGGTACTAGTGGACCCAATAATAACTAAATGACTCCTAAGTTAGGAAAATATAATCTAATAGACAGTTTGGACAAGAGAGGATTATAAATCCTAACACAGATCGACGGTAGGGTGAAGGAGAGGAGACTTCAAATACCTGATACTAGAGAGCATGAGAGGAGAGAGAAGTCTATATAGGTTGTAGAGAATATCTGTAACTGGATCTACAAGCTGAGTGCACAAACAAAATGTGCCATACATTTCTCATCCTAGATGAAGAGAATCTTTGTGGTTTTTCCTGGATGGGTTTCCATGTTAAATTTTTTCTATGTGTATATTTGATGAATGTTCTTATGTCGAATGAATGTAGGTTGTGAATAAATGTATGTGAATTTGCCTATGAATGGGTCTTTACATGCATATGTCACACTATTGTTAGTTGGAATCGCTAATAATGAAGTATATTAACTGGTGCAGTTAGTTCTAGTTAGCCTCTATCGGTGTTCCCCACACTACTATAGTGATTGGTACATGTGGCCCCATTAGGCCAAGTGGACACAATGGTACTAGTGGACCCAATAACAACTAAATGACTCCTAAGTTAGGAAAATATAATCTAATAGACAGTTTGGACAAGAGAGGATTATAAATCGTAACACAGATCGACGGTAGGGTGAAGGAGAGGAGACTTCAAATACCTGATACTAGAGAGCATGAGAGGAGAGAGAAGTCTATATAGGTTGTAGAGAAGATCTGTAACTGGGTCTACAAGCTGAGTGCACAAACAAAATGTGCCATACATTTCTCATCCTAGATGAAGAACATCTTTGTGTTTTTTCCTGGATGGGTTTCCATGTTAAATTTTTTCTATGTGTATATTTGATGAATGTTCTTATGTCGAATGAATGTAGGTTGTGAATAAATGTATGTGAATTTTCCTATGAATGGGTCTTTACATGCATATGTCACACTGTTGTTAGTTGGAATCGCTAATAAGGAAGTATATTAACTGTTGTAATCTCAATCCACGAGTAAGTAGAGTAATATCTTGAATGCACACAATAAGAGTAAGTAATATAACCACCGACTTTGGTCAAACAATATAGTAAGGTTCCAAAGAAGAGGAAATACCCACAAAACTCCAGAAACCTAGTTTTGAGAGTTACCCATAAGAAATATCTCGAGTGAGACTACATCCGCGTCGTAGGTGATGCCAACTGAGCGTTGCTTCGTCAGGTCGATATCTTGGGTTTTGTTGATGGAAAAATAAGGGTACGAACCTCGGTCGAAGGGAGAAACACCAACAAATGGTTCTATTGTCGGGATCGTGAATAATTTTGTGATGGATATGTTTTAGAATGTGATGAAGCCGAAAATTCTAGAGTGGGTGGATTTTAAACCATTAGAGTTTGCAGGACAAGAAAGTGAGTGATCATGGTTGAATTCGAAAAAGTGGTTGGAATGATACCTCTATATGGATATTCATGAAATTTTCTTTTGGGAGTTTCCTATTTTGTTGTATGAGTGGTTTTTGAAGCTGGAAACCTAGTGAAAAAAATTCCAAGGAGGAGAATCGACAAAGTGGACTCCTCAACTAATTCAGCAATTGAAAATAACTAGCAACCACATATATAGAATTTTTGATTTCTAGGTTGGTATTATTTTGGGAGGATATATTACAAAAATTGTCATTGAACTATAAGGTCATACAGTGAAGTAGAAATATAATTTTTCCAAGGACCCAGAGGAAGGTATTTGACATCTTTGAAAATATGGATCAAAATGCTCGTATGCGAGAAAGGGTTCCCACGAATGGAATTAAATGAGTAAAGAACTAGGTATAAATACTTGGGTTATGTCATAGAGGAAGTATGAGAAGAATGGAGCAAATTAATCTAAGATGTTCCCTGGTAATAGTGAAACTGCACTAGAGGGTGGGCATCTAAGAAGTGGAATTCAATTTCGGTCAAGGAAAGAAGAACTCTGACAAGAAGAGGAAGTTGGAATATGAACAGAGGAGAAGACTATGAGTTGATGCCACACTTTGATAGAGGTTCTTGTGACTAGGAAGAGGAATACCAGGCTATCCCTCAAAGGGAAGAAGAAGAAGAAGAAGAAGAAGAAGAATCCCCACATCCATAGTATGAATAAATCACACCTACAACCTCACATATGTCTCCGAAGGTAAGGTAAAAAAACTCATCTTGTAGTAGGTTTTTCAATACAAGTAATACTAGCCGTGGGAATAGTGGACAATGAATTATTTCTAGCCAAATTTTTTATCCAACAGTACCAAGGACCAATATAATGGTTGGGAATGATATTAAGTTGTCAATATTCAATGAAAATGGGTTATAAGACTAAGAGAAGCATTGGTTTCTATGTGAATTCATATGGACCCTAAGACAGGTCCAAGATGAAGAAATAAAGAAGGCGCAGATGATCACAACCTTGAGGGGTCGTGCACTAGACTTGTATATGAAGTTCTCTATGGTTCTAAAAAGAGTCGCACAAAAAAAACCAAATTCAAGCGGGACTAATAGATGAATTCAGAAAGCCCAAATATGAATCTCAGTGTATTGCAGGGATTAAAGAGATTAAGCAATTGTCTATGGATTTTGTATGGTACTTCAACCATAGATTTAAGAAATTGATGGATAAAGTAAGAATCCATATGTCAGATGTACACCACAAAGAGTGGTTCATTGTAGCCTTGTTACTGCACATCCGGCTTCCCTTGATGCAACAAAATATTGTGTCGCAGACTTAAGCGATGGAGTTGGCCATGAAGCTCGAATCCTCACTTGTAGGAGAGAGTGGTCTAGGAATGATGCAAATTAAGTCACAACTAGCCAAAATTACATTGCAACTATAGAACATTAAAATAGGGAAGGAATTCCAAGAATAACTCTAGTGTATGAGATGTAGAACTGAAGGAAACAAGGACAATTTCCCGACATTCATGAATTATGTCGCATCAAGAGCGTTGAATTTTATAAATACACAAGGGATGCCTTGTTGTAGAATATGCCAGAATTGATGCCATCGATGATAAGGGTGTTTGTACTTATAGAATATTGTAAGTGCACCATATAGTTTATATTGTAAATTTTGTAAATCAATAGGCCATGATGAGAAGGTCTGTAGAGAATTTTAGCTGATACAGGAGAAAATAGTCAAAACTTATTTAATGAAGAATGAAGAGAATATGTAAGATGAGAATTAGAGGAAATTTCAACTCAAAATGGGCCTCCTAGAAAGAATTAATGAAATAATAGTTAAAATAATAAAATAATATTTATTAATTTTGGAGGAAGAAAAGAAAAAAACTACTTTTTTGTTTGTATTTTTGACATATATCCCTGTGTTTTTACTCAAATTTTGATCAAGAGAGATCGTTGGATGTGAAATTAAATTACACATCCAATGAGTACCCACTTGGCATACTTTTGACAGACCCCGCTAACCCAAAACCAAGAAATACCTGAAAAATGTGATGATGACATCATCATCACATTTTTCCAGGTACTTCTTGTTTTGGGGGTAGCGAGGTCTGTCAAAAGTATGTCGAATGGATACTCGTTGGATGTGGAATTTAGTTCCACATCCAATGAGCTCTCCCGATCAGAATTTGAGTAAAAACACCGGGAGATATGTCAAAAATACAAACAAAAAAGTAGTTTGTTTTATGATACCTATCCCCAAATTTATATTAAAAAAGTGTTTAAGACCTATACGGTATTTCAAATTTAAAGCAATTTCATTGGCTAACACATGATGACACGGAATTTGAATCAAATTTAAAAGGCCCTTTTTGAGTGGAAATTTCCTCTAATGAAGGCTTAAGCTCAGTATCCTTAACCCTCATGTCCACAAAATCAATATCTGCAACAACAATAGCCTCATCCTAGGGGGTGTGGAAACTTTAGAGGTTGAGGACAAGGAGGATCATTTGGTCGTGGAAGAGGCCAAATTATATGTTATAATTGTAGGCAACCAGGAATATTTTCCAGGTACTACATGAGCCCTACAAAGACATGTTCATATTGAAAATCCTTTGATCATACTATCGAACAGTGTCCATAGTTGATTGCAAAATGACATGCTAGAAATGTGGGAAATCCAAACCCTTTGTAGAGTCCTAATTCAAACCCCAACCAAAATATTCAAAATATCTTTGTTTAGCCGAGGGAACCAAATATTGTTGTCACAACAAGGGGAGGTACTGCGACTAGACCAGACCAAGATGCATAGCATGAAAAACCGTAGGTGAGACCAACAACACAAAAGAAAGTGCCATTCGATGTCCAAAAATAAAAAGGAAGTATTCTTGGACGTGTGACCAAAATTTGTCGACAAAAATCAAGTGTCGACGTGTGCTTCTACATTTCCAAGAATACCAATAATGGAGATTCTTGAAAGGTATGATCAACTAGGACACTAGGACCATTAGGCCTGTTAGGACCATTAGGAGGAGACCCACCAAGACCTCCAAGACCACCAGGACCACTAGGACCTCCGGAACCACCAAGACCACCAGGAGGAGGGACACCAGAACCACCAACACCAACAAAAGGAGGGTTTCCAGGACCACTAGGAGGAGGACCGCCAAGACCTCCCGGACCACTAGGAGGAGGACCACCAGGAGCTCCAGGACCACTAGGAGGAGGACCACCAGGACCCCCGGGACCATTAGGAGGAGGACCACCAGGATCCCCAAGACCTCCGAGAGGAGGACCGCCATAAGGTGGTCCTCCGGTGCCACTAACAGTATGAATAGGTATTCCTCCCATCACCAGCATAAAAGACTAGTTGGGTTTCCCCCATGGTGTAAAAGTATTCCCAGGGTATGGAATTCCAGTATAAGACATTCCTATAGGGATGGGTTGATAATTCATATTTCCTATAGGCGTTTAATTTTTTGGGTAACCATAACCCCATGAGGGTTGATGAATTGCAGCTTGTGGCACCGAAGGCTGACTTGAACTTGAAGGGGGGTTTACCACATTTGTGTTGGAGGGAGGGACATATACTGTGGATTTTCCTACATCAGAGGTTTGCCTATTATTAGTAACAATTCCATTAGTGGGTAACGTAGGTCGCACCAGGGGTTTCCCCCCGATGTTAGAAGGTACAGACACTATTGGAACTGAAGGTTGCCCCCCATCTATAGAAAGTATGGGATGACTAGAGACGGACCTAGAAATAAAAAATGCAGGGGTGGAATTAGAGGTTTGACCTAGATTGTGAGAAGTCTCACCATATACTGGATGACCATCCGAGGAAGGTTTAATTTCAGCGAGAGGCCAAGGATCTGTATTATGAGGAAGAAGAGCCGAAAGAGGTTCTTTATGAGGTATGGGGGTTGCTAAGATTGTATCTAATCTCTACATTATCTCTTGGAAATTACATGCACAGTGAATAGATGCTTGGATTTGTCTATACTCTTCTTCACATGGTGATTATTGTTCGGGAGAGGGCCAATTTACCCCAAATGAGGTAATGGTCTGCCCCATAGAATTTCTCCAAAATAGAGCATCTGGGCCATACTCAGGTGGAACAGGACTATCGGTACAACCTTCCATATGCTGATGCAAGGAAGTGTCAGCCATAGAGGCTATTGAAGCAAGGGATTTATAGAAGAAGTGAATTGGTTTCCACTTTCTAGAACTATATTTTCTTCCTCACGGGAAGTAGCTGCAGCTCCTTGGTTGATGGCTTCCATTGGATTTTCTCTTGTAATAGGGGGAAAATCGGGTGGTAAGCCTTGATTCCTTCTGGATCATCTCAACTGAAACTCAGCCAGATTGGTATCAGTTACTAAACTAACCTAGGGTCTCAAAACTAGTAAGACACAAAAAAGTTTCTCCTACTCAAGCTACAGGTCAACAAGCAAACTTAAATGATAGGAGGAGCTCAAATAGTCAGTCTCTCACCAGGATTGTCAAATAGGTGCAACTCGCGATATACCACAAGGGTACGTGCGTAGTAATCGCCTTGAATTTTGTTTTAGTGTATTGCTCCACACAGGATGGCCAAATAATTTTTCTCATATGGACAGGGTATCCTAGTGGGGTCTCCTGATATACGCAAGGTATGTGGGAGCTCAAATAGGTAGTAGTGTTTTCTAATGCACAACTGTTCACAAGGGGCCTTTTGATATATAATCGAGTATGTGAAGTACCTTTCTATATACCTCAAGGGTATGTGAAAGGTCGTTCGATATACCGACGATACGTGAAAGAATTGTGCAAGGCCCGGGTTGTAGTGTGGACAAATAACGACAGCTCCTACGTTTAACGACGCCTGAATACGTCTCTAACCTATCACTCAAATTTCTATACAATTTTTAGGCCTAAAGCTACCATTAATGTTAAAGTGGATGGTTAGGTGAATGCATGAGATTTTGATAGAAAAGTAAAACCATGCAAATATGAAATGCACATTCATTCACTTTACCATTCAGATTATGCCTAATTACAGGAAGGAGAGAGATTCTTTTTCTTTTCAGTTTTGCTTTGAAACCAAAAAATTTCTCAAACAACTCTTGAACTGAGCAATAAAACAAGCAACACACTCCAAACTAATTTTTTGAAAGCAATCGAATGGGATAGAGTCTCTTTTCCTAAAAGAAAAACAACCAACACTCAATATGCATATGCAATCTGTTTTTTCAATTTTTCTCTAAAACATGGAAAGATCTAACTTAAACTATTGATATTTTTTTATTTTTATGAGATAATGATGCAAAAGAGACAAAAGAACAAAGGAATCCTTAAAGATTATGAATCTAATCAGAGATCCAGTGACTTAAGTTCGATAAAAACAGTGACCTAATATCAACAAAAAAATTTCTTTTTGAAGGCAAAAAAGAAGTCTCCCACTAAATCTATGGAAAAATGAAAATAAGAAAATGATCAAGAATCCTTTATCTTAGTCTTTATCAATCAACGCAAGGAGACCTAACTGAAACAACACTTTCAATTATTCCTTTCAAAACCCAAACCAACCAGCATGGAAGCAATGAATGATAGACAAGCCTAACCTAACTGTTGGATTTTTTATCCAAACAAGTTCTTACCGCCAAAAAATTCCAACCATGAACACTCATATTTATCCAAACAAGACTTGACAGTATAGGGATGAAAGAAAAATCAAGATCTACTTTTGCAAAAAATTAAAAAAACAAGGTCTGGAATAGGGCCTACCTGGCACCACGCTGAAGGGGTCACTGAGAGAGTAGTTTTTGAAGCAGCACCGCTTCTTGATTTACGAACTTAGGCAGTGGCACTGCTTAAGGGTAACTGTGTTCAGGCGGTGGCACCGCGTATTACCCACAACACATGAGCAATTCCCTGTAAAGATACAGAACACAAGGATAGAGAAAAAATCAAGCTAGAAGTTGCAAAAACAATATCAAAACTGATGAATCAACAGTAATATAGAGCATATAAAGTTAAGGTGACTTAGATCTGAAGAGATCTGATGATTTCAAACCAAAAATTCACTAAGTCAGATGGTAGATCTGACTAAAAAGATTGAATTTTGGAGCTTGGATTCAGACAAGTGTTCAAAGACTGAGCAAGATAAGATCAACTGAAGCTTGTATTTCCCCGCAGAGTTGCCAGATTTGTTATCAGGAATATTGCACCTTCTGTGGACATAAGTTGTTCCTCTAGTCTGAATGGTTCAGATCCATAACAAATGAGTCACAACTAGGTCGAAGACTTTCCTTGGAAGCTATGGATGTCTGGAATAAGATCTCTGATGGAAGACCTGCAAAAACACATCAAACACACAACAACATGAAATATCCCAGAAAACTATCCATAGATCCATATAAGTGACTAAGGAATATGATAATACACATGTGGGATTATAACACAATAGATATATGGGAGAGAAATCAAATTTTCATTAATATATGAATGAAATATCTTACAACCTTTTTGCCTTAGTGTTGATGCACTCCTTCAAAATACTAACATCTCATCCCCGATAGCTCCAAATTTCTCCTCTATGTTCTCTGATGGATTAGGCCAGAATGTTAATTCAACAACATAACTTTACTCTTTTCTTCTCCCCTCAACCATGGAGTATGAGCTTGGTTTTATAGGGCTCAAAGGGATAGGAATGATTGAGAAATAGGTGGGTGAGGTGGCCATTATATCCCCAAAGCATGGATCTCGAGCTTAACTAACGCAGGTGAGTAGGGATAAGGCTAGCCATGAAGCTTTTGTTCTAGAAGCTTCATGAAACCTCATTTTTTTCACTTTTAACCAAGTGCACCACTTATACTCCCTTATGACAGAGCGGTGCAGGGTGAGAACCATGCCAAAAACAAAGGTGAAAGGTGGTGGCACTGCCTATCTTCCATGTAACTCAAGCAGTGCTGTATAAGGTACCACTTATAAGCTTAAGGGTAAGAGTGGCACTGGAGTTTTATATGTAAGATCAACATCTAGAGCACTATTTTCACTTTAAGTTTGGGATTGAGGGAAAGTCAAGGTGTTATAGATATTATCACATGCTGGTGACAGGATTTGGGTATAACACATATTCTATTGGATCCATTGGTGGTAAGTACAGAAAACTTAACAAGTTTTTCAATGAAAACCACCTCTTCTTATAGGCCACCTTTCCATCCTGAATGGTTGACTATATAGATTCACGGAAATTTTCCCATGACTCTAGGGAAATATTGATCCTTCTTAGTTTATTTTTTCCAGTACTGGCACATCTTCAAGTCTGTCTTTGATGTATCTCTACTAGTCCACTAGGTTTTCATATGCCTTTGTTGCTTCATTTTGCCTTTGGTTGTGATCATATAGGAGGTTGGATTGGCATTTGAATGCATTATAGGTCTCTTGCATCTCATTCATTCCTTCAAACAAACCAACCATAACTTGGTGAAGATCGTTCTAAATTCTGGAAGCCAAGTCTCTAAACTCATCTTCTATGAATTTGGAGAAGGAATACTCAACTAATACAAAATGGAAGTCATTCAACTGCTAATCGAGGGATGTAATAGCTTCCAAACTTTTACATTCATCCCTTTTTATTCTTCAAGATTTCACTTTAGGAGCTCATTATGTTGTTTCATTTGCTTGATTTGATCTTCATAATCATCCTTTAATTATTGTATATCTGTATGATGTCTTGAAATATCCAGTGTTTGTTCTCGTTTGACCTTCTGCAACTCCTTCTCCTTTATCTCAATTTCCTTATTCAACGAGGAAACTAAGTCATAGTTGGCACCTACAAAGGATCCCATAGCAACTACAGTCTTTAAGGCCTCCTACTTGACATCCGTGGAAGCTCTCTTCCATATGATTTGATCAGGGGCTGAGCCCTGCTTGATAGTTCCTTATATGGATCTCTTAGATCCTTTCTTTACCACAACCTTTTTTGTTTTGCTCCATATCTAATCCCCAAGGGAAACTACTGCATCATCACCAAAACCCTCTACTTCTTCATTTGTTGCAATAGCTCCTTCAGAGACCGTGACTAAAGGGGCAAGTTGGGGAATATCATGTGGACGGATTGACATAATGATTTCGGGGATTGTAGTGGGTGTTTATCCCCATCTATGTGCAAAAGCACCAACCTTAGATTGATGTGATCATAAGGAAGAGATCAATATAAAATCAAATAAAAATCTAAACTAATGACATAAAGAAAGTATTTTTTAATTATTTTATTATTATATAAATCGACTAAACTAAAATGATGCAAATAAATAATAATACCCCTCTTTTCTGTAGAATGGGCCATCATAGCATTCCTCGAAGATGGTTCCACAGCTCCATGGGTTGGTTCTCCAATGGTATCCACGGACAGGTGTCAAACGGGGAAAGGATCCAAGATGGGTACGGAGAATGTCTCAACATACACCATGGGAATGGTATGGCGATGTGAAGTATGTGAATACGTGAGAGCAAACGTGTCACAATGTACTCACAAATGGCAATGTGAAAAAAGGATTTTTTGGAGAGCCCTTCACAATGTATTTATAGTCTATTCTAGGGTTTTTGAATCCAATGTGGTAACCCATGGTAATTTTTGGCCCATGGTATTTTCCTGTGGTTTTCTGACCTTTTCTCTTTTTATGGTTTTTAACCCTTTTTGGGAGAGAGTGAAGGTAAACCATAATAAATGTCCACTATCCCTTCATTTATGAGAAGGAATAATGCTGTTTTAGACCATTTTTGTGGAAATACAATTGTGAAGGTCAAAAGTAAGGGAAATATGGTAGGACTATGATGTAAGTATATGGCTTAGACCATGTAGAGCTAGGTGAACACTTTTTAATGTTAACAGGGATGATCTTGGAAGGTGTAGAGGTATGAGAAGTGGAGGATAAAGGAGTGGAAATGGAAAGAGAAGTAATGCATTGGGAAGAGATAGTAGAAACATAAGGGATATCAAGTTGTAGATATGATGAGGGTTTGTGAAGATGTCAGTTGGTTGGAAATAGGAGGTAATTCAAAATATGTTGAAAAAATAAGTAGAGTTGAAAAAGGAACAACAATAGACATGGGTAAGAATACAACAGATGTACCATTACTGGGAGTAATAATTTGAGAAATGTGAATTTCGGAAAAAGAATGATCATGAAAAATGTCAAAGGGATCCCCAACTGCCTAGGTTATTGAAACAATGGATGATGAAATGGTGGGAATTGAAATTGGGCAGGATTAAATAGAGGAGAAGTTTTCCTCTTCCAGATCACTCTCAATTTCATGAATTTTAGCCTATGTTGCTGATGGATGAGGTTGTGGAGGTGGGTGGACCTAAGGAAGTGGGTGTACCTATAGTAGTGGTTGATTAGTCCTTTGCCTCTTTGGCTGAGGCTTAGAAACTGTTGCTTGGGCCTCCACTACTGAGCTCATCAGCTCCAAGTTTATCTTCATTTCTGTAGACCTTATTAGTGCCTCAAAAGTCGATGAGGTTCCTCGCCACTGAGGATGTTCAATTAAAGGATTTCCACGGTCCTCAAACTTCTCAGTTGTCCCTGAAGAAGAAGCATCCTGTGATTTATGAACTTCTTCCTAAACCAACTCTTTCTCTACTTTCTCTTCCACTATGAGTTCTAATTTCCTATAATGAAGCAAGTTAGTCTTCAATTATTGTTGGTGTTGGAAAACAAACCTTTTTCATCAGTAGAACTAATCTTGGCTACAAATTCTAAGAAGTCTATTGCCCCTTGATAAATGGATTCATCGGGGTTATCCTGATGTAAGTATCTAGTATTCATGTGTTCCTAGGTAAAATGATTAGCCATGAATGACTTTGGGTCATGCATTCTTTTGGGGGCTTTCCTAAGTTTCAAAGTAATGATTTTATTCCCCAGAGTTCTTGCATGTGTGGAATTCTGAATCACCCAGGTTCCAAGGATGAGGGGGAAATTTGGACACCCTTTTATCTTTGTTGAAGAGAGCTTAGGAAACACTCTATCTACCATAGCCTCAAAATCAATTTCTTCCAGCACCATCTTGTCTGGAACTATCCTTGGGAGAAGACATACATTGTTGCTTCCCCAATTCCTAGTGTAAGAAAAATATTCCCTAACATACCAATCTCCCACGGTGGAGATCAGTTCTCTTGTTGTGTCAGAAAAGTTTGGGGCATCAAATTTGAATATCCTCTGATATATTGACCCAGTGAAATGGTCACATATGTCATACGCAGGCGGGACAAAGTTGTCCTCCCATAACACTGAGCAGTAGATATGAACAGGAGGTGAAACTCTGGTCTAATTCCATCCCATGGCTGGGATAGGAAATGACGCACATAATACATCCATCACATAGGATGATAAATAAAAAGTAGGCTTCATGGATGTTGGGGTTTTTTGGTACTTCTCAATTGACTCCTTCAACACCAATGAGAGGATTTGAGCCTGGTTGAAGGAGTTCCCTGTAGTAATGATATGATGTGCGAGGGGCACCCATTCTGCATTGAACACTGTGCAACTTGGCAACTCGTAGATTCTGCATAGCATGGCTGCCAACAAGGAAAATGAATCTATGAAGCATGAGATAGGGTATGCTTTATCTGGCTTGGGGATGAATTATACAAAGTTATCCATCCATGACTTCATCATCTCCTCATAATTATAGTGTGTGGAAGAGGCCTCAAGGAATTGCTTATTAAGCAATTGCTGAGGTGGGTTCAGGGTGTATGCTCTAGAAAACACTTTTGGTCAAAAGGAAGCTAGCTAGGTGTGAGCTTGATCATCAACAGAGTGGTCTTTGGGGTTTGTGTGCTCTACCATCTACTTAACAGGGTCTGTGTAAGGCATGAATGCAAGTCTGGTGACTATTGCATGAAGTTGTGATTTGCTAATGTTTACGAAGGCCGTCTGGTCATGAAGAACAAGAGAGAAATCATCATTGTCAAATATGGCGTAAATTATTAAATAGCTTAGGTGATAAGTTTCGGATACCCACCCGTTAGTATCAGAGAAAATTCGAGCATTGGGGCCTTTATTCTTCTACTCATTGAGAGCGGTCTTAGACCTTGTGTCTCTTGACATTGTTGCAGGTAGGGGGAAAATTCTAGAAAAATTACAAGAAAAGAATCAATTTTAACTACATAAAATTACTACAATTGAACCAATGTAAAGAAAGAGATTCAAAATCTTACGAGTAAATCACTGTAGAGCGGGAAAATTCGTTAGTTTGATAAAAATTAGTAGCAAATTCTTTCGTCAGAGTAAATTTCACAAGATAAAAATGATGATCTAATAGTAAGAAATCTAAATATTTAAAATACCGATTTCAACAGAGAAATCAATTTAAACCATAGATTTAGAACAGATTAATGATCAAGATTGAGGCGGGAAATAAAATTGTGGAGAAGAATTTTGACATTTTTTTCATTTTTTTTATTTCCCTAATACACAATCCGCATTGCGTGTTACGAAACTGCGAGATAACATTGGTGATTAGAAAATGGTTTTATTGCTTCAACAATCCACAATCTACAAATTGCGAGATCATGGAAGAGCAGTTTCCCGATTTTATTATTTTTTCAGTTTCTGATTTCCACGATCTACAAATTGTATGTTGCGGAATTGCAGAAGTGAAAAGTTGACATTTTTATTGTGAAAAATATTTTTTGACATTCATAATCTGCATTGCAAGTTGCAGGTTGTGGAAAGGTAAAAATAGGAAATAAAGGAAATTGAAACATCCGTAATCCACATTGCAGATTGTGGGTTGCGGGAAAACAAAATTCAAAACCTTCAAAAAAAGGACTTTCGCTTTCCACTTTTGTGGGCTGCAGAATGTGGATTGTGGAAATGAAAATTTGAAAGAAAATTGGATTTTTTCCACAATCCACACACCAAAAGAAAAGGCTTTGAATGAAAATTTTATGAATTTTCAAACATGATAAGATCAGATGATGAAAGCACCTATGAATAAAACCCCATAAGTGAAACAAATAACCACAAAGATTACCTTAGAGATGAAGAATGGGGCTCCAATTTTATCAAATGAAATAGGATATGTTGTGCTGACAACAAATTTCGACTCACTGGTTGAAGTAGTTATCTCTGCACAGATCAACTTAAAAAATTGAAGAGATATATGTTAACAAGAAAAATGTTTAAGTCTATAACCTAAGAGTAACTCAATAAAAATACAATCAAATCCAACAGATAGAGTGATAGCTTCCTCCCCAAGCCACTTATAGTGATGCTCAATTAACAAAGTAACTTAGAAATAATAAGGCACCCCTATGACCAATAAGTAATCAAAAGAAGCAGCTTATGATGAACCTTAGGAGATGCTTGATCCATTGTAGGGTTATGCATCCAATAATGACCTTGAATTATTAATTATGAATTAGTGACTTTATTTCCTTATATATACAATTTTTTTTAATTAAAAGAAACTAACCAAAAATTAGTTGAAACAAGACCATTGCCTTGTTAAGGTGCATTGTCATCCACAAATCCTACCTAGAAATTGAACAAGCTCTCTCTATTAGGAGACTCCTTTTCTTTTAGTTTTTAAAACTAAAATCAATTACAATGGCTTGGGAACAACCTGTTCGTAATTTTAGTACAAAAATGATCCATGATCATGGTCAGGATGGCTTGTGATAAGACCCCCTGTCCTTGAATGCAACAAGTTATGGCTAATCATGAAATAACACTTTTTTTTTAATTATAATGTAAATTGCAAGCAAGTAACTTGGCTTGGTAACCATCTTTTGGTAACGTCACTCACTGAATATCTATGAACATGATAGGCTTGCTTGTAATAAGACCCCCTATATTACAATTTACACTTATTTAGTTGAATTTTATTTCAAGGTGGTGATGGGATACCCATAATAGACCAATTTTAACTAGGCTAAAGAGGTTTGCTTCCAATTACTAATGAAATATATGACGGGGAGATCGAATCACTAATAAGCTTCAAATATCACATTCAGAGTTTGTAAATATAGTGACTTAGGTGGGACACATTGAAAGTTGAAAGGTCTTCTCCAACTATTTGTTGTATCCCCACAGGGGAACTCTTTTGGATATAAATCAAGTAAATATATTCTAACATATCCACCTTCAAATCTCTCAGCTAAAATTATCGAGATAAACTGATCACTAGTCTTGTCCAAATGCATAATCAATATCAGTTTTGAAAGAAATAAAACATTCAAATCAAAGCAAAGAAAATAGAAAATCAAAAGAGACACACATATGTACAAATAAGCAACTCCTTACCTTAAGCAAAGTATTTATTGAGGAGTTGGATGTTCACTGGGTAAGCTTCAGGGAAACCTTCCAGTGCCTACAATCAGACAGTTCCATGGCCAATATTTTCTATAATAGTGAATGGCCCTAGCCACAAGCATTGATATTTTGTATAATCATTCTTTTCCTTGTGGTATTTGTCCCATTTCAGAACCAAATGCGAAACCTAAAAATCTTGGTCACTCGAGGAATTTTCATCAAACAATATTTTAATTAGTTGTTGGTATTGGTACAATTTGTTCTTGGATTTTTCTCTCTCCTCTTCTAATTTAAGAAATGTGTCAATTCTATTTTGAATAGGGGATGATTCATCATGTAGAAAGGAATGGGACAATTGAAATTATGGAAGTAGGAGGTTTGATGGTGTTAGGTATAACTCCCGATTCTTTCCACTACATAGCTAAAAGCATTTATTTATACATTTCATAGGACGGTTGTGTTTCACCTTCCGCCCAGCCTTTTCGACTTCCTAACTGTTCAGTTTTCT
>LPNX010198262.1:89855-193747 GCA_001517045.1 Pseudotsuga menziesii | reverse complement strand
AAATGATCAAGATGTCTCTCAATGGAATGGTCATTTTTATTAGTTTCAAGAAAAATGACATCTCTGGAAATAACAAATTTCTTGTTTACCTCATCATACAGATCGTATGCCTTGGAGTATTCTTTGTGCCCCAGGAAAATGCATTTTCTGCTTCGAGCACCAAGCTTGTTTCTTTGTTCCTTTGGAATCAAGGCATAATAGGTGGAACCAAAAACTATAAGATGCCTGACTGAAGGGAGATGGACAAACCACATTTCATGTGGAGTCTTGTTATCAAGAGCATTTGAGGGACTTCTGTTTCTCAAATATGCTGCACATTTTACTGCATCACCCCAAAACATTAGTTTTACATTCTTGAAAAACATCATTGAGCGAACCATATTCATTATGGTTCTATTCATTCTCTTTGCTACACCGTTTTGTTGAGGATTGTAGGGAACTGTGGTCTGATGTGCAATTCCATGTTGGCGAAGATAATTTTCAAAAGCATTTGAATTGTATTCTTTCCCATTATCAGTACGAAGTGTACCAATTTTTGATTGTGCTTGTTTTTCAATCAATGCATGAAAGTCTTTGAATGTTTGAAATGCTTCTGATTTTGTCTTTAAACAGTAAATCCAACACATTCTTGAGTAGTCATCAACAAATGTCTTAAAATACTTATTCCCATTTGCTGAAGGAGTTGGCATTGGGCCACATAAATCAGAATGCACTAATTCTAATTTCCTACTTGCTCTGAAATTAGATTCATGGAATGGCAGCTTACTATGTTTCCCTAATATACATGCATCACATTTATTCTTCTCTTTGGGAATGGTGGGCAAACCAAATACACCATTCTTTATCAACAAACGAAGACTGTTATAATTTAGATGCCCAAATCTTGCATGCCACAATGAACTAGATGACATATTACCTTCTCCATGCTGAGAGGGGTAGGCATAGTTCTGAAATCTTGCGGATGAACCCTTGAGCTTTAGCAACTTTCCATCTTCGTATCCAGTCATGATGACTTCATTGTCAGAGGACTTTCTTATTTCAACGATTCCATCAAACATGTGGATGGAATGGCCTTGCTGTCGAATCTCCACCATGGACAGCAGGCTTCTCTGCAACTCTGGAAGATAAAGAACATTCTTCAACAAGAAATCAGGGAATCCAGGCATCTTCAGTCGAATGGTGCCCATTCCCTTTGGTTTAATAATTGACTTATCTGCAAAGTACACTATGCCATCTATTGTTTTATTAAGTTCTTCAAAACAATCTTTTCTAAATGTCATGTGTGATGTTGCACCAGTATCAAGCAGCCAACAATCTTTGTAAGATGAAAGTGAAGTCATTTCATTAATTCCAAGATTACAATGTGCAAAAATACAAGAATCAAAAGATTTACTAGCATCTTGGTCATCTTTCTTCTCGTTGTGCTTGTCTTTGATGGAGTCCCACGAAGCCCAACACTGATCTGATGTGTGCCCAGTCTTTCCACAACGCTTGCACTGCAAATCTGATCTTTTTCTTCTGCCCCCTCTGCCTCTGAAATTTCTTCTTCCTCGTCCTCTCTTGCCGCAATCTCCCTTGGGATGATATTTTCTAGAGAGAGTGGCACTAACTATTGATGACAAAGATTGCATCTTTTACAGTTGTTAGTGTAATTTACAATAAAGACAAAGAGAAATAGAAAACAATAACCTTGCAGGTCTACAGTCTCTGCCAAGGTCTAAGTCTCAGCTATATGAAAGAAGCAGGTTTAAGTCTCTGCTACTTTTTACAATACAGTCCTTGTAAAATTACATATGCACTAGCTAGTATAAACAATGTCTTCGACAAGATCTATTCACTATGCAAGTCTATGTCTCTGTCATAGTATTTACATCAGTCTAAGATAGTTTTGTAGCAATACAATTTATATGGTGGTGTACAAACATAAAAATAATAAGCTCTGCAACCGTTTACAACAATATTTTTCTCAAATAGAGACTGAACACTACCACAAGCTTAAAGATGTAGAATTTAAACTTCAACCCAGCATAGACTTTAGATGTTATGAGAATTGTCTACAATTTAGGTCACTGTAGCCAACAAGAGGTCTCAGCTCCCAAAAGGGAAGTCTTCATGCTCTCGTGCTCACGCTCAGGTTTACTTTTCAGCGTTTAATGTTCATGCAGTTCTCCACATAGTTCTTCACGCAGTTCTCTTATTCCAGCGTTTAATGTTCACGCAGTTCTGGCTCGGTCTTCACTCAGTTCTCCACGCAACATTCCACGCAGTTCTTCACACAAGGTATATACACATTGTCATAGACCTCCACGCATAGCATTCACAGCTCCACGCTCAATATATATATCAGCCTCAATGCAGGTAGTGGTTCAATGTAGACAATGTCAATGCAGAGGTCACATTTGATATGCAGCCAGAACGCATCAACGAACACCATTCTTCAAGCTCCAACACAATTCTTTACTTCAACACGCAATCAATCTTCAACACGACTTCAATCTCCAGCACTCTCTCATGAAATCACAGCTCTGGATTTCAATTGCAAAGGGTCTCTATGCAGAAAAAATTAGGGTTTCCAATACGGCAAAGGGAGCCCGCAAAAAATTAGGGTTTAAGACAAATCCATCTCTCCAACACATCATACAATGATCACATTCACCAAAAACTCGTAGCAGAAATACTATGAAATCGCAGCTCATATAAAAAGCTCACTCTCCACGCTCTTGAATGGAGTCACTTAGTCTTCAATAGGCTGTATATCAAAATGTTGCACCTAATTATTCCATCAAGATACAAACTGGGAATCGATTCAATTTGTAGAGTAGCAATCAAAAAATGCTCATTTGATTTAATTAACTGGTACTTGGCTCATTAAATCACCAGAACGAAATCAAATGTTGTGGGAGATTGCTTTAATAACCAGAGCAACTGATTCAGTGCTCATCCAATCCAATATATAATGCTTGATTAAACACACAACATAATTCACAGAGGTACAACCACCAATACAATGCATTGAATCAGAGACACAGACGTTACCCTGAAAACCCAAACAGGAAAACTAGCATTCACGGATACTTATAATAACTCAGAAATTTATATGCACTCTCAGGCAAGATTTTGATGGATTGTTACACACAGTGATTCTCCTTCATGCAGAGGAATTGTTACACAATGCCATGGCTGAGCACACAAGATTTATGGCTGGGACTATTACAAGGATTATCACTTCACGCAGAGGATGGATGGGGCTGAGCGGAGCGTTAGAGTAGCCCTACATGCACCAATGCATGCAATCTGCAGACTGAGGAAAATGAGTGAGCAGTCTGGCAGCCAGGAGGGGCCAGGACTGAAATGCAACAGGCAGGAGTTACGGTAGGCAGGCAGCAAAGCTCTGATACCACTTGTTAGGTATAAATCCCAATTCTTTCCATTACATAGCTAAAAGAATTTATTTATACATTTCATAGGATGGTTGTGTTTCACCTTCTGCCCAGCCTTTTCGGCTTCCTAACTGTTCATCTTTCTTTATTTATTTACAATAATCCCTAACGGATTATATTCTAACAGATGGTATGATAAATTCCTTGCCATAAAGAAGGAATTAAGGAGAGTTCCCAATGAATACTCTGGGATTTATACGATCTTCCCAAACGGAATTAAATAGATGAGTATGTTAGTTCTTGTGATGTGTAGCCACATTTTTATTTAAAATATTGATCAAGTTTTTGTTGGAAGACTCTGCTGATCCATTCCCTTGGGGGTAATAGTTAGCAGAGTACTTTAATTTGATCCCCTTTTCAAGGGCATACTGTGTAATATTAGTAGAAATAAAATAAGATGCATTATCAAACAACAAATATTCTGGGACTCCAAACATGGTGACAATATTACTTTCCAAAAAGGATATTACTGAGTTAGTGTTAGCAACACTAAGGGGAACTACTTCTACCCACCTAGTAAAATAGTCATCTACAATAAGGATATACCTATTGTGTAGAGAATATGGAGGAGTAATAGGGACAAAAAAATACACTCCCCATTATTGAAATGAAAACTGGACAGTAACAAGTTGAAGGGGAAAGGCTAGTTTCTTTACCTTACTAGCACATCTCTTCCAGGCTTCACATATTTGTACAAAGGAATAAGCATCTTTAAATATTTTTGGAAAACAATAGCCAACTCTCAAGACCTTGTGAGAATTTGTTTCTCTTTAAAAGTGTCCTCCTGCAAGCCCTACATGCAATTCAAACAAGACATTGTCAACTTCTGTATTTTCTAAGAATCCGAGGAAAACACCATCACAATTCCTTCTAAAAAAGAACATTATCAATGAAATGGTAAGGTGTTTCTTTTGGTATTAAGGATATATGCTTCTTAAAGTCTAAGTTTGGAGAGGCATACGCATGAGTAAGAAAAAATATGGCATCATCGTATCATTTAGAAGATGTAGGAGAAATAATATTAACTGTATCCGTAGATATGTCTTCGTCTTGTTTCCATTGTTGTTCCTTCTCTGGATCATTTGATTAAGAAGATAACAAGAAAAAACCTTATCCTTTGACGATTTGGGCTGGCTTTATCTTCAAGTCGTATTCCTGAAGTGCAGTCATCCAATGGGCATGCTTCTCTTTGATCTCTTTTTGTATCAGAACATTCCTTATAGTTGCATAGGGGACAATCACCTTCATTTTAGATTTCAACAAATAAGGCCTAAAATGCCTAACAGATTTATAAACTGTGTAATCTTTTTTATCAATATGTGTATAATTTAGTTCATCCCATTTGAACGTGGAGCTCATGAATGAAATGGGAATTTCTATGTCCTCTTCTCCTTTCTACGTCAAAACAACATCATAAGAAAAGTCTGTGGTGAAAATGTACAAAATGAAATCCTTATCAAAATATGGGGACATTAATGCAAGATAATGAATAATAGCTTTCCTAATCTTGATAAAAACATCCTTTTGAATGTCAGAACATCTAAATGGTACATATTTTTTAATTAAATCCCGCATTGGCCTAACCATCTGAGAAAAATTTGGCACAAATATTCTAACAAAATTGATCTTACCAAGGAAATATTGCATAGACTTATTTGAAATGGGAAGCCCAATTTTTACACTAGCATATGTTCTTTCAGTATAAATGATCATGCCATCTCTTGAAACAATAAATACTAAAATATTACCTTCAGTTACCACAAAAATTGACTTCTTCGGTTTCAGTGAAATCGCATACTTTCTACACCTTTCAAAAACATGTCTAAGAGAAAACAGATGATGATGCCTTTTCTTTGAATAGATTGTGATATCATTTAGATAAAACACTACATAGTTTTGCATTAGACCCTTAAAATCTATGTCCATAGCTCTTTGGAATGTAGTGCCTGCATTGATCAATCGAAAGGGAATTATTTTGTAGGAAAATGTACCCCAAGGTTTTCTGTAAGAGGTTTTGAGAAACAATACCTGATTATAACCAGAGAAACAATCCAACAAGGAAAGCATTTATGCACCTACAACTCTTTGCAATATCTTTTCCATTGAAGGAACAAGGTAATTGTCTTTTTCACATGCTCTATTCAAGTTCCAGAAATCCGCACACAGTCTTATTTCCCCATTCTTTTTCTGAACAGGCACTAAGTTAGAAATCCATTGTCTATGTCTTACTGGAAAAATGATCATAGGTTTTAGTAGTTTCTCAATATCTTTCTCAATGGATGGTTTGAGGCTAGGGTGCATCTTTCTCAACTTCTGCTAATAATGTTTTGTATCAGGCTTCACGGGAATATTATGTTGCATGATGGTTGTATCAAAAGTCTTCAGATCATCGTAAGTCCATGAAAACACATATTTTTACGCCTTATAGAGTTTAATCAAATCCATTTCTTCATCTGGTAAACAACTAATCCCTATGTTGATAAGTTGAGGGTTCTTCTCATTTCCAAGATTGACAGTTTTAAAATTGAGGGAAGCACTATGTGTCTTGCAGTTAGTGTTACCTTTAAATTTGTCCTACAAGTCATAAAACTTTTATAGATTTATAACTGACTTAGGGATAAGATTGGAAGGCATATTAGGGTCAGAAAAAGACTTGTCATGTTCATCTCATCTATAGCTACATATTTAAAGGTATCCTCATATGTCAAAAAATCTATTATTTGTCGGTCATCATCAAAAACCTTCCAATTTGTAACATTACCATGGGTAGAAGGCATGTACATTAATTCAATGGAAAAGGGTCAGGGGATAGACCTTCAAGGGGAATGATCTTGGCTGCAGTGTTAGATTATATATCTCCATCAAAGTTTTGTGATTGTGGGACAAATTTAATATTGAAATCCTTAAATGAACTAGTCATGTCCCTAACAAGCTTCTGGTAATCAACCAAAAGTGGTGATAAACAATGGATCTTGTTCCTTACCTGTTTGACTATAATTTTGGAGTCACCATAGCGTTCAATGAAATAAATGCCTAAGTCAATTTATTTCTTCAATCCCTATACAAGAGATTCATATTCAACAATGTTGTTAGTACACTCAAACTCTAGTCAGCAAACAATCATAATTTTGATTCCTTTTGGATCTATTAGTACACAACTAGCACCATGTTTTGATTTAGATCCATACAAAAATAAATTCCATGAATTTAAATCTAATCTAAAATTGGTATTTACATTATATACCTTATAAAAAATGGAACCAGTAAATGGAACAGCAGTGAAATTATTGATTTCAGACAAATTATCAACATCCTCAACAAGAAAGGAATCAACAGGAAAATTCCCAAAGAAAGAATCAAATGTATAATGTTCTATGGCTGAGTTAAATAAAAAAATAGGTTCATTGGGATCATTGAGATCAGTGGCTATTTGTTTCATAAAAGGTTCCCTTACGATTTTAATCTGGTTGGATATTGCATTGTAAGGTAACCACAAATGGGACCAGTCAGTGGAAAAATATCCTTTGATATTTTCTGACCAATATTGCTCAAACACATACCATAGGCCTTAGGGATGTCAAAAATGACAATGTCAATAGTTTGATGAATCCTTGGGTCTATAGACAATGTCAAAAGAACATTTTTTAGCTCCCCCGCCACCTTAACTCTTGATCTATCTAATTGGACTATCTGGGTTGGACAGGATTCCCAAGTTGCATTCAGTTTCTTACATTCAGACAATGGCATGACATTGGATGAAGCTCCTGAGTCTATCATACAATTATGTACATTCCTATTGATTAATTAAAAACTAAGTAAGAAAGGATGGGTCCTTTTCATACTAGGATTATGACTATCATATTTTACACAAGTTTCCAAATTATTGTCTTGAAATTATCTATATTTATTCAAAGTCATTCTCTTGGGGAGGTTCTCCCTCATAAAAGGTATTTTTAAAAGTTCAAACAAACATATTTTAGCTTTATCCATTTTTAAATCATCAATTAAATTGTATTCAATATCAAGAATTACCTTTTCTTTTGGAGTAGCCGATTTACCTATATTTGGGGTGGACATTGATGGTGGAGTTTCTTGTAAGGTTTTCCCTTTACTTTTGTTATTATAGGGATGTTGTACATTGTAGATAGCTTCAAATTCCTCTTCTTCTTCTGCCATTGGAAAATCTGAAAAACAGTTAAAAGTTTTAAGATGTTGATCATGTTCTTCATCTAGAGGTAGGGAATCTTTATCTTCTTTAGAACTGTCCCTAATGTCATCATGATAGTTTGGGATCCAGTGGTTAGAGACTTAAAAATAGATTAAATCTCATTAGAAGTGAGAGTCTCATCTGTGCTTTGAAGAGGTTGATTCTGAGGAGGCTGGTAAGGTCTCTTAAAAGGTGTCCTTTCCAGACCTTTGTTCTTTGCCAGGTTTTTAGTGTTAATTCTATTAAGATCTACCATGTCATTGGAAATATTTTGTAGTAACTTCTTCATGTTGTCCATATCAAAAGGGTATTTACTTTGGGATGTGGTTTAGGGTGTTTTTCCTGCCTCCTACGAGATGTAGAAGGTTGATATGACTGTGCATCAGTATTATCTTTTAAGCAAAACATGTATTTCTCCACCAGGATGGCTTTTGCAAAAGCCTCCGAAAGAGTAGTCTTGTGTGCCCTTTTCACCCACATAGCAATGGGAGTATGTAGAACCTTAATGTAGTAAGCCACCGATGATTCTTTTGCAGGAAAAACATTGGTAGGTATCTTATTATTCAAACAAGTGTTATCAACCCAAATGGCACTTCTCCGTCTGAGTGCCGACACTTCATATGTTGGTACACAAAAGGACACTTATGGATTGAAGGTTGCATAAAAAATATCTAATGGAATGACATGAGATGCATTCACTATCCAACTAGCTTGCCATTTTACCTCTATATGTTGATTTCTGTACGCGACTATCTCCACAGCAACTCACGTACATACGTGTCTATCTTCTTTGACAACCTACGTACTGTACATGACTATTCCCATTGCAACCCGCGTACAGATCTGTAAGCGGGTTTCCCTTCTAGTAACTCGCGTGTCATACATGGGTTTCTAGTATCAATAGTCGTGTACACATCCATTCAACATTAAAAATAATAAAACATGATTAATGGAGATTTGTTGAGCCCTAATCATTAACTATCTCAACTATCTCAACCTCCTCAACCTTCGAAACTGCTCTATCTCCCAAAGTATAAATAGAGGTCTTGGGGAGGGCATTAATAGAATCAATCTTGGAGAGAAAAGTTATGCTAGTGGTATATCTTCAGAAGTCTTTGGAGCAGCAGAACTCAAAATCCTTTGGTTATAGATGAGTCCTTGTTTCAAGCGTTGGGTTGTACACTTATCTCATTCACTATTGTTAATAAAGGGAATTCTTCTTCCAACTTCGTGTTGAGTCTCTTTCATGTGTTGTGTTTGATGAATATTTTTGATTAAGAACTCTATATATTGTTCATCTAACTTGTCATATATACATGTATAAGGTTGTACTTGGAGAATTTTCTCTTTGAAGGTGAAAGAGGTGCATCCCTGAAAGCTTTGGAGAGAAGTAGAGTGGGAGAAGAGAAAGCTTGGATCAAACGCCGTTAATCGGCTGAGTTCAACATTTCTTCCTATTCATTTTCTATACTTTAAAGCTGATTGTCTGCAAGTTTTAGAAGTATGTTGGTAACCCCAGACCGTAGGTTACAAGGGTGTTTATTCCTGAACAACAGAACTGGCGACTCCGCTGGGGAACCCAAACTGCTGTGGGTTATTTCTGTTGACTGTTTCCCAGTCTTTGCCTTCATTCTATGTGTGGTGTCCTGTCTTGGTTCATGCTTAGAGTGGTGTTTGAAGACCTTGAAATTTTTTCTTTTTATTAGAAAATTTTACACCTGTACGTGGGTTGCTCTTGCATACATTCGCGTACAGAGGCTTGCGTACGTGGGTTTCTCTCTAGGACAGTCGCGTACAGTGCATCAGAGGAGATAACCCTCTGATTCCTTGTTGAAATGTAAACCAGGGTTTTTATGCATCTGGGGATTCTTTCCTAGATAGAGTTTCGAGATCAGCTACCCTGCCCATGCGTGCAAACCAAGCTTGCAACTATCCCCGCAGACTGTCAATATTATTGAGGTAGCCTTTAGTATCTTTGACATCTAGGGTTCATACATAGGTACACCAGAAGGCTATTTCTGGTTGACCTTGGACGGGCTTGTAAGGTAACCCCAGTAGAAGGCGTGGGAGTGTGGTGGGTGATTCCTCCACTTGTGCCTAAGAACATCTACAAGGACGCCAAGTAACTATCTCTCAAATTTCTTTTGGAAAGCGTATCTTATACCTATTTGTCTGTTTGACTTTAGGAAATTTTTAGTGAGTGTTGTGTGGTTTGTCTATACTTAGTGTGCCTTTAGGTGTGTGCTTTGTAATTTTGGTTGCCTGTCAACCTCGGACTTTGCCTCCTAGTTTGAAACTATGGATAACACCCCTTTGAACACTGACCAATAGATCCCCATGCTGGGAACTCCTTGTACTATTCCTCTCACAGGGAATGTTGGTGTTCCTTTGATGGCCACCTTGAATCTACCTAGATTCACCTTAGGGCTACCAGTGTGGTTGTTTTCCACTCCAACTGCCCTGAATTCTCTTGATGCTTCTCAAGTAAGCTCCTTATTTCAAGGGCATCAAAACATTGCTTCCCCTTCACCTATAGTTAATTCTCATACTCCTTCTACCTCATGCGGTGAAAGTACTGATACTAGTAACTGACAGTCTAAAAGGAGTAAAAGAAGGAGGAATAGGAAGAAGGCACATATCCAAGGTGGAACCTGTTCAACCTCTGCAGGTCATGTTGGACCCAGTCTCTCAGCCTCTGCAAGTCATGCGGGGGGCAGTCTCTCAGCCTCTGTAAGCCATGCTAGGGGCAGTCTCTCAACCTATGTAGTTCATGCTAAAGAAAATTCATCAGCCACTGCGAGTCATGTTGACACTGTTGAAAAGACTACCCGTTCAAAACACAAGCCCAATTTTCCTTGTAAGATTTGTGAGGGAGACCACCTTACTTATAAATGCCCTTCTATTGAAGAGGTAAGAAGAGTTTGGTTTCATGGTCATCCCGTTTTTTAAAAACCTATAGTTTCTCAACACCCTACTAAACCTTTGGTTGATCAAGCGGTCGAACCAATCTCAGATTTGGTTGATCCCACTCTTCTTCTGGAGAGTGATCCTGATTTGATTGAACCAATGTCATGTTTTGTCAATCCCTCTCTCCCTACGAAGAGTGACTTTGATGAAGCGGTTGAATTGATTTCATTATCGATCAATCCCACTCTTCCTTTGGAGAGTGAAGTGTTTTCTAGTCACATTTTCTTCATTGCTAGTTCAGAACTTACTAAACAAGGGGGCACTGAACTCGCTTTGGATCAACCCCCACCAAGCTCTCGGATTGCTTCCTTTGATTGGGATAGCCTAGTTGGGCCATGCCTTCCTTCTGATGCACCTTTCCAGATAAAGGTCAAAGTTGAACCATACATGATTTCTCATTATATTGTTGATGAAGGAGCCTCAGTTAGGATCTTTTCTACTTGTGCTTGGCAAGGCATGGGATCTCCTAGCCTTGTGTCGACTTCTAGTCATTTACTAGCGTTTGATAGAAGAACTTGTATAGCCTTGGGAATTCTTTCTCAAACACCTGTTACTTTGGGTGGGAAGACCATCTTAGTTGACTTCATGGTGATAGAAGACCCCTTGGACTTCAATATGATCCTTGGACGTGATTATGTCTATGCCATGCAAGCTATGGTGTCAACATTTTTTCGTGTGATGTACTTTAATCATGGCGAAGAAATTATCACTATTGATCAATTGGATTTTCTTGATCCGTCTCCTGACCCAACTAGAGACTAGGTATTTCCTTTATTGATTCCCAGTGTTTCTATAGACACTCACCTACCACAGGTGAGCTATCTGGCCTCATGTCCTTTACATTCAATTGCTACTGAGAAGTAGCCTCTGTTTGCATGCTTAACTTCTTAGGACTTGGTCCTAGCAGTTGACCAGGTGAGTCATCCTATACAGATTGTTGAGCCTTCTCTCCATTCTATCAATCTATTTGAAAGTTTAGACATGTGTCCTATCTCGGATGATCTCTTTCCTTCGGATGAAGTATTCCTAGATTCTTTGATATAGTCTGATATTCTATTGGATGTTGGTTTAGTTGTGACTAAGTATAACCCTGATTTTCTTAGTAAGCCTGATCTTCTCATGAATCGGTCTTCTTATGTTGGTCTTGTTGGGTTTTTGCACTCTCCCTTCGAACAACAAGTCAGTGATCCTGATGAGTTAGATTTTTCTTTTGAATTTTTCAACTCCTGTGATATTGAGTTTGTTCCTATAGACTCTACCTCCCTTGTTGGTATTTGATTTTCTTCTGAGGTTGATCTTACTGATTGTGAACCCTCAGACCTTGGCACTATAGAGTCTTCTTTAGTTGATTCTCCCTTGACTTTACTTTTTATAGAAGATAGCAAAGTCGCATGTGTTTCTGCCAAAGTGACCCGCATCGGATTGTTTCTTCTAAATATGATTATGATGTTGTTGTTTCTTGGAGATAGGATTTGTAGTTGGATTCACAATTTTTTACTGGCCTCACCTTGTTTTTCAAGTTGTAACTGCACTTGCATTTTCCCTGCTCGTGCTTATGAGCCTGATGCTGGCTTCCATGCTTTTAGCTCGTTGTATAATCCCTCATCTTTGTTCTCATCATTGCTCAGCCTTGTATCATTTTTCCTTCACAACTTGATACCCTTTACCTTGAGGAGACGTTCCCCGAGTGTCCTTATCTCGCTCGCTTTCCTTGCATTATGCATAGGTTTGTTCCTTGCGCTTGGAACTAGTTTGTCCTCCCTATGACACTCGTCTCCTCACATTTAGAGCATTCTTTCTGCTCTCCTTCGAGCTCGTTAAAAACAGTAAGGAGGTCGCGAGTTGACTTTTTTGGACTCGTTAAAACTTCACGGGAAAGATATTGAGTTTCTTTAGGCCCATGTCTAACTCCTCAAAATAGTCTTGAGTGCCAAGTAAACTTGTCCATTCATGCTCGTTAAGAATATGTGAATGGGCATCCACATTGGTGGTAGGTTATCGCTTTCTCGGACCATGTGGAATAATATGAGAAAGGAACACTCTCTTTTCTTCGGAATTGAGAAGAGTATTCTCAGGCACAGGTTTATCACTTTTCCAGGCCTGAGGGACTAAACTTATGGAAATGGAACCCTCGGTATGAGCTTAGTTTTGTCTTTTTCGTTCTCTAAACCAAAACATGAAAAATATTTCAAGTGTACTTTATGTCTTTGTCATGCTCGTTAAATACTAAGAACAAAGCACCGAGTTTATTGTTGTAAGCCCCATTTCTTGTACTCAAATGGATCTTTCCGAGTGATCTTGCTTTCCTTCACACTCGTAAAACTCAAGCTATATGCTGCTCTCAAAGGAGCGTTGGGTAGGTGGTAATTTAACCTTTTTCGGACCTCCCTGACTAAGTACGAAAAAGGTTCACCTTTTCTTCTATGGAATTTAAGAGAGTTCTTCTATAGTATGTTTTATACTTTTTCGGCCTCAGGAGACTAAATTGGACAAAAAAGGACCCCCCTGGAGTCTTCTTTGGAGTTTTCAGACTCTCTAAATGTGAAAACACCAACTAAGAATGTACTATTTCGAGCTCATTAAATCCACGAATTAGTGACACTATCAAGCAATATTCCCTATTCTCTTCAAGCTTGTTAAAAAATGAAGAGAGTCTCGAGTTGACTTTCCTGGACACATTAAAATTTAACAGGGAAGGTAAGGAAGAAGTTTTCTCTTGGTTTTCAGTTAGTGGCAGCATGTCATCCTTGAACATAGAACACTCTGTCTTTTTCGATACCCATGTCTCAGTTTTCACTTTCAGTTCAGCGATTACTTCGAGTTTATTACTCCTCCTCTTGTTAGTTCTACTTGGTGAATCTGATAATGTCTCCTACATGACAGATAAGTCTAGTTGTTCTATCTATAAAGTTAAAATCTGCCTTGGGTCATATCTGTGTCATGCTCACTATTCAAGGATTTAACTCAATGTCTGATCTATAGCCTAATCCCATCATTGTCGTATCTGTTATCACTTGTGTCTCCCTTCCGTTACCCAGTTCCTAGTCACTCTTTTGATCCGTTGGAGGATATATTGTCTTCCTTATCACAGTATGGTTCCGCATCAGCACTTCCTGACGACGAAGACCTAGAGTTTTGAAGATTGTACCTTAGGATTCACTTTTCATTATTGGTGAATTCCTCTACTTCAGTTGTTGATTATCACCTATTGATCGACAATCTATTGAATCTGCTCCATGTTCGACTCCAATAACATCTATTCACATGGCTTGGATTGTACTGGTTCTTTGGGATTGTCTATGAAGACCTTAGTTTTCTATATATGGACTAAGTTGTGCAATAATATGTTGTACCTATTTACATAGCTTCCAGATCTTTGAAGACTCATCATTATTGTATATTGTGGCTTTGGTCCACCTTTGTAATATACAGGATCTTGTACCCGTATTATATGATGTACTCAAACTTTGGCTAGTGTTCTAGTATATTGAACATAGCATCCTCGGATATGACTTTGTATATGACATTATTATGTATTTGTTTCAGGTAATACCTCTGCTCCATTAGATTTCCGAGTTCTCCAAAGATGATGATTATAATGTATTTTGGCCACTCGCTTCCCTCTGACCTCACACATTGGGGGGCATCTGTTATCAACCCAAATGACACTTCTCCGTCCAAGTGCCGACACTTCATATGTTGGTACACAAAAGGACACTTATGGATTGAAGGTTTCCTAAACACTATAGAATGGCATGACATGAGATGCATTCACTATCAAACCAGATTTCCATTTTACCTTTCTATATGTTGATTACCGTACATGACTATCTCCACAGAAACTTGCATACATACGTGACTATCTTCTTTGACAACCCATGTACTGTATGCGACTATTCCCATTGAAACCCTTGTACAGATCTGTATGCGGTTTTCCCTTCTAGCAACTCGTGTGTCATATGCGGGTTGCCAATATCAATAGTCATGTACACATCCATTCGACATTAAAAATAATAAAAAACGATTAATGGAGATTTGTTGAGCCCTAATCATTAACTATCTCAACTGTCCCAACCTTCTCAACCTTCGAAACTGCTCTATTTCCCAAAGTATAAATAGAGGCCTTGGGGAGGGCATTAATAGAATCAGTCTTGGAGATCAAAGTTATGCTGCTGGTATATCTTCAGAAGTATTTGGAGCAGCAGAAATCAGAATCCTTTAATTGCAGAGGAGTCCTTGTTTTAGACGTTGGGTTGTACACTTATCTCATTCACTATTGTTAATAAAGGGAATTCTTATTCCAACTTCATGTTGAGTCTCTTTCATGTGTTGTGTTTGATGAATATTTTTTATTAAGCACTCTATATATTGTTCATCTAACTTGTCATATATACATGTATAAGGTTATACTTGGATAATTTTCTCTTTACAGGTGAAAGAGGTGCATCCCTGAAAGCTTTGGAGAGAAGAAGCATGGGAGAAAAGAAAGCTTGGATCAACCGTCGTTAATCGGGTGAGTTCAACATTTATTCCTATTCATTTTCTGTACTTTAAAGCTGATTGTCTACAAGTTTTAGAAGTATGTTGGTAATCCCAGACCCTAGGTTACAAGGGTGTTTATTCCTGAACAACAACAAGAGAACCTTTGATTTCCTTCCTTCACCCTATCTTTCCCTTTAATACTCGGAGAGGACAGATCCATAACAAGATCTTCGGGAGTATTGTCATATCCAAACTGTTGGAGAAACCAATTTTCAAATTTGTCCCAAGAGTTGATTGTACCAGATTCTAGGGAAAGATACCATGTGGAATTATTTCCTTCAAAGGAATAGGGAAATAATCTATGCACTACATCTTCATGTACTACGTTCCTCGATCTAATGACTTGCATAAAAGTTTTAATATGATCCTTAGTGGGGGATATTTACATAGGTTAAGACTTAGGGATCCACTTCTCAAGATTTTTCGCATCTTATGTTGTTTCCTAAGGACGAATACAACATCCTCATCCAACCAGGGTCTATTAAGTTTTTCATCTGTTGGTTCTTCTTCAGGGGAAGAAGCATTTGAGGATGTTTTACTATCTAATGACTGGTTAGATGATTATGAACATGAAGTAGGTGATGTAGGTGGTGGTACACCAGATTGTACATTGGGATGGGGACTACTTGGGAGATGATATGTCACTTCAAATAATGGATTATCTTGGGCTTCACAAAGTGATTCATGTTCAGGTATGTTTTGATCCTTTGAGGTGCTTACAGGTGAATTCTCACTTTAAAGAGATTGGGATACAATGTTTCTTAGGTTCCTAGTTTCCTCATCCATTTGTTCTACCCTAGCCGTTATTTCTTAAGTACTTTTTTTCAACTGTTTGAGAGTTAAAGGACCTCTAGTAAGTGAGACGAAGATAAACTCAGGTCTTATGCTAACTTTTTATAGGACATGGGTAGAAGGGACCGTGGTTTGTTTTTCTAATGGTTGTACAGCTGACGTAGATGCTTGGTTTTGGATCCTTGTAACAACCAGAGATATAGGTGGAGGAGGTTTTCTAGTACTTTATTTAGGCATGATTAACTATGGCCCTCCTTCTAGCACCATTTGTTGATGGCCTGAGGTTGTAGTTGCTGGAAAACTACAAGGAAATCAACAGTAAGAGAAATTCCAACATTAAGGGCTTCAAACAATCCCACGTGGAGATGGTTTTATCCCCAAGTTGTTTGGGTTGACTGAATCCTATGGATATAAGGCCTCCACTGAAACAAGGTGGTTCGATCCAAGTATATCTGTTGTTTCTCTGTGGAAGATCTGGGAAGGTCTTAAGGTAACCATGAATTGAAGTGTCTAAGTAAACTGAAATAGTGTATGTGAATGATTTGTAATAGAACAATTAGATATGTAATTTATGACCGATAGAATCAATCCAACCTATAGAAATATAAATCAAATTTGTTCTTTTTCGACTTCAAATAAAACTGAAATAATTAAAATTGAATGATTTTATCTAAGGACATTAATGTATAATTGTTTTAGCAAAGTAATACTAATTGAAAAAACAACATTTGCAAAGGTGTATGTGTATTAGTTGCAGTTGATAGTATATGGATTAAATAAATAAATTTACTTAAAGCATAAACAACATAATAATTGTGTAATGAGAAATAAATACAGTAATTAATATGTTTGATAATCAAGCAACATATAATTCAAATCTTAGACACATAAAAGAATAACCAAAACTCATTAAATACATTCAATGAATAGCTAAAACATGATAGCATAAACAATGTAAATTTTATTGAATATGTAAGAAATTACAATTCTTCAAAATTTATAAGGTATCTCTGATATTTCCTATATGGTTCCTTCTCCTACAGTCCTCTAGTGTCACTCCTGCGAGCTCTGTCTTAGATTGGATCCCCCCTATGAGATATCCCGTATGTTTAAATAATTATTACAAAATTATTAAGAAAGAAGGTCCCCTAAAGATAAGGGGATTACAAAATATTGTTTTTCAAGATTTACCAAGGGAAGCTTGCCACTTGGAAAAGGAATCTAACAAATCAGCTATATCCCTATATTCAGCAAATTCTAGTTGTAATTGGGCCTTGCAAACCAGGGATTTTATCTCCCTTTTATTAAATTTCTCCCATTCTCAGAGAAATAGGTTGATTCTCATATGTGAAGTTAGTGGAGACTCAATCCACTCCTTGATCTTAGGTAAATGTAGGTAATCAACCTTCTAGATCCGCTCCTTGGATTTCGAAAAATCCCTTTCGATTTTCTCCATCTTCAGCTTTGGAGCCATGGCATCTTCTATCGGATCCATTGGTGGTAAGTCCATAAAACTTAACAAGTTTTCCGATGTGAACCACCTATTATTATGCGCCACCTGTCCATCCTAAATGGTTGAATCTATAGACTCACAACCATTTTTCCATGACTCTAGGGAAATATTGATCCTTCTTAGTTCAATTTTTTCCAGGACTAACACATATTCACGTCTGTATTTGATGTATCTCTGCCAGTCGACCAAGTTGTCATAGGCCTTTGTTTCTTCCTTCCTCATTTGGTTGTGATCATATAGGAGGTCGGATTAGCATTTAAAGGAAGTATAGGTCTCTTGCATCTCATTTAGTCCTTCGAACATACCAACCATAACTTGGTGAAGATTGTTCTGAATTCTGGAAGCCAAGTCTCTAAACTCATCTTCTTTGAATTTGGAGAAGGAAGACTCAACTGATACAAACTAGAAGTCCTTCAACTCCTGCTTGAGGGATGTAATAGCTTCCACATGTTTGACATTCGTCCCTTTTTATTCTTCAATATTTTTCTTGAGGAGCTCATTATGCCCTTGTAGTTGCTTGATTTGATCTTCATAATCATCCTTTAATTCTTGTATCTCAATATGATGTCTTGCGATCTCCAGTGTTTGTTCTTGTTTAACCTTCTTCAACTTATTATCCTTTATCTCAATTTCCTTATTCAGTGAGGAAATTGAGTTATAGTTGGCACCTACAAAGGCTCCCACAGAAACCACAGTCTCTAAGGCCTCCTTCTTGACATATGTGGAAGATCTCTTCCATATTATTTGATTAGGGACTGATCCCTACTTGATAATTCCTTCCTTGGATCTCTTAGATCCTTTATTTACAACAGTTTTTTCTATTTTTCTCCAGAAGTATTCCCCAAGGTAGACTAATTCCTCATCACCAAAATCAACTACTTCTTCAGCTGTTGCAATAGCTTCTTCAGATACTGTGACTAAATGGATAGGTTGGGGAATACCGGTTAGAGGGATTGGAATAGTTATTTTGGGGATGGTACTGGAAGGTGTAGAGGTATGAGAAGTTGAGGTAAAGGAGTGGAAATGGAAAGATAAGTAACGGGTTGGTATGATATAGTAGAAACATAATGGCTATCAAGTTGTAGAGAAGATGAGGAAGTTTGTGAAGATTTCAGTTGGGTGGAAACAACAGGTAATTCAAAAGATGCTGAAAAAATAGCTAGAGTTGAAAAGGAATGGAAATAGACATGGGTAAGAATACAATGGATGTACCATTACTATAAGTAATAATTTGAGAAATGTGAATTTCGGAAAAAGAATGATCATGAAAAATGTCAAAGGGATCCCCAGTTGTGTGGGTTATTGAAACAATGGATGATGAAATGGTGGGAACTGAAATTGGGCAGGAGTAACTGGAAGGGAAGTTTTCCTCTTCTAGATCACTTTCAATTTCATGAATTTCATCCTGTGTTGCTGATGGATGAGGTTGTGGAGGTGGGTGGACCTGTGGAAGTGGGTGTGTTGCGATAGTGGTTCCTCAATCCTTTTCCTCTTTGGTTGATGATCACAAATTGCTACTTGGGCCTCCACTAATGAGCTCACCAGCTCCAAGTTTCTATTCATTTATACAGACCTTATTAGTGCCTCAAAATTTGCTGAGGTGCATGGCTACTGAGGATGTTCAATTACAACCTTTCCACGGTCCTCAACCTTCTCAATATTCCTTGAAGAAGAAGCAACTTGTGATTTCTGAGATTCTTTCTCAAACAAGTGCTTCTGTGCTTTCTCTTCCATGGTGAGTTCTAATTTCCTGTAATGAAGCACCTTAGTCTTCAATTCTTGCTAGTATTGGAAAACAAACATTTTTCATTAGGAGATGTAATCTTGGCTACAACTTCTGAGAATTCTTTTGCCCCTTGATAAATGGAACCATCAGGGTTATCCTGATGTAAGTAGCCAGTATTCATGTGTTCATAGGTAAAATGATTGGCCAAGAATGAATTTGGGTCATGCACTCATTTGTTGGCTTCCCCAAGTTTCATAGTAATTATTTTCTTCCCTAGAGTTCCTACATGTGTGGAATTCTGAATCAACAACAGTACAAGGCTGAGGTGGGCCTTTGGCTACCCTTTTCTCTTTGCTGAAGTGAGCTTAGGAAATAATCCATCCACCATATTCTGGAAAGAAATTTATTCCAGTACCATCCTATCTGGAACTATCCTTGGGAGTATATGTACAGTGTTTCTTCCCCAAATCTTGATTTCAGAAAAATATTCCTAGATATACCAATCTCCCATAGTGGAGATCAATGCTCTTGGTGTGTCAGAAAATGTTGGGGCATCACCTTTGATGATCCTTTGATATACTGACCCAATGAAATGATCACATATGTCATACACAAGAGGGACAAAGTTGTCCTCCCATAACGTTGAGAATTATATGTAAACAGGAGGTGAAACTCTTGTCCAATTCCATCCCATGGCTAGGATAGGAAATGACGCACAGAATATGTCCATCACAAAGGTTGATAAATAAAAATTACGATTCCCAGAGGTCGGAGTCTTTTGGTACTTCTCAATTGACTCCCTAAACACCACTGATAAGATTTGATCCCAGTTTAAGGACTTCCCTGTAGTAAGGATATGATGTGCAAGGGGAGCCCATTCTACCTTGAAAACTGTGTAGTTTGGAAACCTATAGAGCCTTCATAGCATGGCTGCCAAGAACGAAAACAACTCTGTAAAATAGGAGATAGGGTATGCTTTATCTGGCTTGGGATGAATTCTGTGGGGTTATCCATCAATTACTTCATCATCTCCTTGAAATTATGCATTGGGTTATCCAATAATTTTTGAGGTGGGTTCAGGGCGTATGCTTTGGAAAGTACTTATGGTCGAAAGGAAGCTAGCTGGGTGTGAGCTTGGTCATTAAAAGAGCGGTCTTTGGGGTTTGTGTGCTCTACCATCCACTTAACAATGTCTGTGTAAGGAATGAATGCATGATTGTCTGCTATTGCATGTAGTTGTGATTTTCTAATGATTATAAAGGCTGAATAGTCATGGGAAACAACAGAGAAATCATCATTGTCAAATATGGCATAAATTGTGGAAGCCTAGGTGATAAGTTTCAGATACTCACCCGCTAGTATCAGAGAAAATTCTAGAATTGGGGTCTTTGTTCTTCTGCTTATTGAGAGTGGTCTTAGACCTTTTGTTTCTCGACATTGTTGCAGGTAGTGGGTAAATTCTCGAAAAATTACAGGAAAAGAATCAATTTTCACCACATTAAATTGTTATATTTTTTTTAATCAATATGATCTAGGATCTTATCTAAGAGAATAACATGCACACCAATAATCACAAGAGACAAGAGATACAAATATTTTTCCTCGGGGAAAACATAAAGGAGAAAACCCTGCAACTTCCTCAGAGATAGAATGAGCACCAATAGCAAAAGTAAAACCCAAAAGTACAAAGATTATCTCCGACAACTATTATCTCTCTCACTTGTGCAAGCTACTCCTCTCTCACTCATGCGTTACTAATTAGTGAGTGTGGTGTAAAATAGAGAGGCTCACTCTCTATTTATACTTAATTTCCACTTGAATTTCTTCCTTACAGGGCTGAGTTCTCTTGGGAGAGTCTAATAACCCTATTACAACTTAACTCCTGGTTCTAATTCCCTGACGTACAATGGAGGATTAAACTCAATGAATTTACATGACTTAATTATATTAATGACTCTCCTGATAAGAGGAACAAACATCTTTGTCAGGGTACAATGAAATACAATATGAAATATACAAGTGAATACATTATGAAGTTACAAATACATCAACACTCCCTCTTAACTAAGAAGGTATTCTCTTGACACAGTTCATTAGCACAAGTATTTGTGATTGGATCATCATCAAGTCTGGTGCTATATCTCAAATCTACTCGTTATAGGAAGTTCTACTGAGCCAACCCTTTTCATGCTAGATGTAGACCTACCCTCCATGTAGGTATTGATAATCTCAGTG
Organism: Pseudotsuga menziesii; assembly: GCA_001517045.1. Classification (NCBI taxonomy): domain Eukaryota; kingdom Viridiplantae; phylum Streptophyta; class Pinopsida; order Pinales; family Pinaceae; genus Pseudotsuga; species Pseudotsuga menziesii. Next base: position 172,325 of record LPNX010198262.1, on the reverse strand, counting down.
AGAAAGCCATCAATTAGGTACATCCCAAGACTTATTATATGCCTCTTGCAAAATCTGCAAGATCTCCTAGGAATGATTACATGCCACTACAAAACCTGAAGGTGCATCCCAAGAATGATTACATGCCTTGAAACACCTGTGTGCCCTACTATTACTTCATGATCTTCAGATCATCTCATGATCACACAAAACATAACCTAGATACACATAACATAACACTTACATAAACGACCATGGGAACCCCAGCCTACCACCATGTCGGAAAGTCTCTCAACACCTACATAAAAAATCATGGGAGGCCTAGCCTGCCACCATGTCAGAAAGGATCAACACTTACATCAACAACCACGGGAGGCCCAAACTTCCACCATGTCAGAAAGGCTCTCAGGACTTACATCAACGACCATGGGAGGTCCATTCTGCCACCATTTTGGCAATGCACATGCGTATCTGTGTCTTTCGGACACATCACTTCCCCTTGGAGGGAACCTTGATATGAATAAAAACAAGATTCTCTCTAAAGTACTCAAACTTTACTCTGGCTAACGGCTTGGTCAATACATCGACTATATGTTAGTCTATCGCAATATACTGGAGCTTCATTGCTCCTCTCTACACCATATACCTGATATAGTGATACTTTATCTCAATATTATTCAAATTTTCATGGAACACCAGGTTATTCGACAACTTCACATAACTCTGGTTGTCGCAATATATACAAGTAGCATCCAACTAGAGATCAAACAAATCACACAGTAGCTTCCTCAGCCACACTTCCTCACAACTAACCAAATAAGCTACGCCATACTTTGCTTCAATTGTACTCAGTACCATGCATGAATGCTTCATACTAAAACAGGAGATCACACCTGATCCCATACTAAAGAATCACCCTGAAGTGCTCTTACTATCAATGGCACTTCCTACCCAATTCGAATCCACATAACCCTCCAGGTTAATCTTCTAATTTGCCTCATACTTGAGCCCATAATCAACTGTACCCTTTAGGTACCTCAGAATATGCTTTGCAGCAATTAGGTGAACATGTATTGGATCTGTTAGGAACTCGCTCAATGTGTTCACAACAAAGAAAATATCTGGTCTCGTATTCATCAGGTACATCAAGGATGTAATCATATGACGATACATCATGGCATCAAATGAATTTGATGAAGCATTACTCAATAGCTTCAATTTTGATGCCATAGGTGTGGCCATGGCCTTCCAGTCCATCATCTTGAACCTCTTTAGGATATCGACTACATACTTCCCTTGTCCAAGGGATATTCGATATGCACTCTACCACAACTCTATGCCTAGAAAGCAGTGCATCATTCCCAAGTTCTTCATCTCAAACTCGGAAGCAAGCTTCCTCTTCGTGTCATCAATCAACCCAACCTCTTGTCACAAATAAGTCATCTACATACAATAGGAGTATCACTGGGTTCCCTTCCTCAACCTTTTAATAAAGGTTGCAATCTACTTTACTCTTGGTAAAGCCCAAACTATTAAGGAATCTGTCAATCCTATCATACCATGTCTTGGGTGTCTGTTTCAAAATGTACAAGACCTTCTTCAATTTTCACACATGAGTCTCCCTATCATGTGTCTCAAATCCGAGTGGCTGCTCCACATACACATCCTCTTCCACTACACCATTTAAGAATGTTGTCTTGATATCCATTTGGGGTATATTCCATTTCATCACTGCAGCCAAAGAAAGTACTGGTATGATGGAAGAATATATAGCTACAGGAGAAAAATTTCTTCATAATCTATCCCTTCCTTTTGGGAGAAGCCACGTGCCACAAATATCACTTTATATTTCTCTATGTTGCCATCTGCAGCATGCTTGATCTTGTAGATCCACTTGAAAGTCACAACAGGATTTCCTTTTGGTCTCAAGACCACATCCCAGACATCATTCATCATGATTGAATGGTACTCCTTGATCATCACATCCTTCCATTCATTATTTTCTACTGCTTATTCATAGTTGGAAGGTTGTTTATCAATGATGTCACACAATAGGGATACATAACTGTAGTATGTCCTAGCTATCTTAATTTATCTCTGTATTCCTTCTAGAGCACCATATATTTCTACACCTAGGATAGCCTCTCATACCCATGTTGGTTTCCTCTTGTAATAATTCTTCTCACGGGGTGGATCTGCAAGTTCCTAAGGTTCTTCCATTTCTCGATCTTCTTCTGGAGTTTCTTCATTATGTTGGTTGTGGAGCCTAATCTTCTAGATCCAGAGATATTATTTAGCTGTGGTTGTAACCCAGGTGTACTGTACAGTCATTCCCCCTACATTGGGGTTTGAGGCAATGCTCGAAAAAACGGGGTTCGGGGGAAGCATCCCCGAGAAATTTTTTTGGGATGTATGTTGGCCAATAGTTTTGCAGACCCATGGTATTGAGTTAACCCTAGAATTTTCCCATTGTATTTCCCCTATAAAAGAAAGCATTGTAAAATGACTGAGTATGATATTGTATTGTATTAGAAGAGATACTATGAGGGCGTGAAGAGGAAGTGCAGCGGTTTTGCTGCAGGTTGTATCCCTTCACCTTTCTGGACTGTAATAAAAGGACTGGAAATTTCTTTGTGAAAATAGCCCATAGTTTAGGTGAACCACGTTATATCTGTGTCTCTCTGTAATGTTTTAATGTGTTTTACATCTTGTTAATGACTTAACTGTATATTTTTTATTGCTTTGCAATCATGTTTTCTAACAATTGGTATCAGAGCCAAAAGTTCTATTTGGTTGGTAAACTCGCAGGAAAGAAGGGTTCTTGGTTCGAGTGGGAACAATGGAGGAAGAAGGAAATTTTAGGGTCAATAAATTTAACAGCCAAAACTATCAGTTATGGAAGATGCAAATGGAGGACTATTTGTACCAAAAGGATCTATACCTGCCATTGGGCGTAAAAGAAAAATAGTCGGCGGCTATGAAGGATGAAGAATGGGAGGTTCTTAATAGAAAGGCACTAGGAACAATACGGCTGTGCCTGGCTTCGTCAGTGGCCTTCAATATTTCAAAAAAAACAACAACAGAGGGTTTCATGAGTGCATTGAGTAAGCTCTACGAAAAACCCTCGGCTTCCAACAATGGTATTTTTAATGAAGCCTTTATTTAATATGAATATGTCGGAAGGTGGATCTGTTGTCGATCATTTAAATGAGTTTAATACACTTACCAGTCAGTTAAGTTCTGTAAAAGTGAACTTTAATGATGAGGTTAGGGCTCTTCTAATCTTTTGCTCATTGCTAAAAAGATGGAATAGCTTGGTCATGGCTGTAAGTAACTTTGTCCCTGGTTCAAACACTCTTAAGTTTGATGATGTTGGTGGTGTTATTCTTAGTGAGGAAATGCGAAGAAAAAGCACAGGAGAGACATTAGGAAATGCATTGACCATGGAGAGCAGAGGGAGATGAAATGAGAGAGGAAGGAGCCCAGGAAATCGCGGTAAGTCTAAAAAGGGTAGATCCAAGTCCAAATACAGAAAATAGAGGGCTGGAACTGTGGTAAGAAAGGACATCTAAAGAAAGACTGCAGAGATCCAAAGAAGAAAGGAGATAGACAGCAAGAGACTACTCAGGAAGTGAATGTAGCAGGTGATGTGTTACAAGATGCTTTGATTCTTGCATTAGATAATACTAGTGATTATTGGGTATTAGATTCATGGGCTTCATGTCATGCTACACCCCATAGGAAATTCTTTCATGATTATGTTCAAGGTGATTTTGGGTATCTGCTATTGGGGGATGATGAACCATGTAAAATTGTTGCAAAGGGTAAGGTATGGACTAAGTTAAATAATGGAAATGACTGGCTACTAAAGGATGTAAGGCACATTCCTGCTATGAAAATAAATCTGATCTCAACAGGGCAGTTGGGAGATAGCGACTGTTTGTCTGCGTTCGGAGCAACGTGGTGGAATATTAGTAAAGGATCACTGGTAATAGAAAAAGGAGATAGGGTAGGTATGTTATATTTATGTCCTCATAATACTGATTATTCTATCTCTATAGATTCCACAGAAACAGGTGCGGCACTGTGGCATCATAGGCTTGGCCACATGTGTGAGAAGGGGATGCAGATTCTCCACTCAAGGAAACTGCTTCCAGATCTAAAGCAGGTAAGTTTGGAATTTTGTGAGAACTATGTTTATGGAAAACAGAAGAGAGTTGGTTTACCCAGGGTTGGAAAACAAAAGAAGAGTGAAAATTTAGAGCTTGTCCATACAGATGTATGGGGGCCAGCTCAGGTACAATTTCTTGGTGGCTTTCGTTATTATGTTACTTTTTATTGATGATGCAGCTAGAAAAACTTGGCTTTATTGCATTAGAAAAAAATATGATATGTTTGATACTTTTAAGAAATGGAAAGCTTTGGCTGAGAATGAGACAAAAAAAAGGTTGAAATGTCTCAAATCTGATAATGGAGGCAAGTACTGCAGCAAGGAGTTTGACAGTTACTGTTCACACAATGGGATTCGTATAGAGAAGATAGTCCCTAGAACACCACAAGAAAATGGTGTGTCAGAAAGGATGAACAGAACGATCATAGAGCGTGCAAGGTGTATGAGATTGCATGGAGGGTTTACCTTACAGTTTTGGGCTGATGCTGTAAAAACTGCTATTTATTTAATAAATAGAGGGCCTTCAAGCGCTTTAGATGGTGGCATTCTAGAGGAAGCATGGATAGGTAAAATACTCATTTATGAGAAATTTTGGTTGTGAACTATTTGTCCATATTGATAAATATGATAGAACAAATCTTGAGGCTAAATCCAAGAAATGTACCTTTATTGGATACAGGGTTGATGATTTTGGTTATTGCTTATGGGATCTTAAAAATTACAAAATCATTAGGAGTAGAGATGTAGTATTCAATGAAAAGGTCATGTACAAAGATTAGTTGCAGGGAAAGAAAGAAGAAAAGGAAAACACAGAGTACACAGTGCTTGATGAAATCAAAGAAAATGAAGTTACAAAGGCACCAGAAAATCAAGAGTAGCAGCAGGTACCTGAAACTCCTGCTACTGTAAGAAAGTCTACCAGGTTAAGTAGACCATGTGAACAATTCTCTCCTTCACTATATTATTTATTGATGATTGATTCTGGTGAACCAACATGTTATGAAGAAGAAATGTAGGTAGAAACTAGAAATAAGTGGGAGCAAAGAATGGATGAGGAGATGGACTCATTGGTAAGAAACCAAACTTGGGATCTGGTTAAGTTTCCTACAAAAAAAAGGGCACTGCAAAATAAATGGGTTTATAGGTTCAAGGAAGAAGATGGAGGCACGAAGCAGTACAAGGATAGACTTGTTGTAAAGGGGTTTGCACAAAAGAAAGGTATAGACTTTGATGAAATATTTTCTCCTATTGTTAAAATGACTTCAATTAGAACTATTTTAAGTCTAGCGGTGGTAGAATATTTGCATCTTGAACAGTTAGATGTAAAAACAACATTTCTCCATGGGGATTTGGAGGAAGAGATTTAGATGCAGCAGCCACAGGGGTATGAGGTCAAAGGTAAGGAGAAATTGGTTTGCAGGTTGAAGAAGAGCTTTTATGGCTTGAAACAAGCTCCAAGGGAGTGGTATTTAAAATTTGATAAGTTTATGATAGAACAAGGTTATGATAGATGCCATTCTGACCACTGTGTTTATTTCAAGAGGCTAGATAACGAAAGATATATTATCTTGTTATTTTATGTGGATGACATGCTTGTTGCAGGGTCTAACATGTAGGATATAAATGTGCTCAAAAGAAAACTAGCTAATTCATTTGTGATGAAGGATTTGGGTGCTACAAAGCAAATCCTTGGTATGAGAATAACAAGAGACAAAAAAAATCGCAAATTGACATTGTCTCAAGGTGAGTACATAGAAAAGGTGTTGCATAGGTTTAGAATGTAGAATGCAAAACCAATGAGTACACCTTTAACCAGCCATTTCAAACTAAGCAAGGAGATGTGTCTAGAGACACAGGAAGAAATAGATTACATGTCTAGGATTCCCTATTCATTAGTGGTTGGAAGCTTGATGTATGCCATGGTGTGCACAAGACTAGATATTGCAGATGCAGTGGGAGTGGTAAGCAGGTATATGAATAATCTAGGTAAAGAGAATTGGAAAGCAATACAGTGGATTCTCAGATATTTGAGAGGTATCAATTCACATGGATTATGTTTTGGAGGTTCAGATACTATTCTATTGGGATATGTTGATGCAGATATGGCTGGTGATAAATACAGCAGGAGGAGCACCACAAGGTATGTGTTTATCGTGGGTGGAACAACAGTAAGTTGGATTTCAAAACTCCAACAATTTGTCACACTTTCAACAATGGAAGCAGAGTATGTTGCTGCTACATAGGCTAGTAAGGAGATGATTTGGTTGTATAGGTTCATGGAAGAATTGGGTAAGAAGCAGGAGAATAGTAGGATGTATGGTGACATCCAGAGTGCCATTCATCTTACAAAGAAATCAGCCTTCAATTCAAGGACTAAACATATAAAAATAAAGTACCAATTCATAAGATCTATTCTAGATGAAGAACTGTTAAAACTGGAAACGATACATACTAGACAAAATCCTACAAACATGTTGACAAAGGGAGTAACCAGAGAGAAACTGAGTTCCTTCTCGGTTTCTGTTGGCCTTCAAGCATGAAGGTGAAAATAAGAAATTTACCAAGTCCAAGGTCCAGAGAATAGTCCAGAAATTGTAGTAGTGGTGGAGTTGCTCTGATCAGTCTCCAAGTGGGAGATTGTTGGATGTGGATCCTAATATTCCATATTCATAGATATTATGTAGTCGTGGTTGTAACCAAGATGTACTGTACACTCATTCCCCTTGCCTTGGGGTTTGGGGAAACACCCCAAAAAAGGGGGTTCAGGAGCAGAGCCTTGAATAAATTTTTTTGGGATGTGTGTTGGCCAATAGTTTTGTGAACCGATGGTATTGGGTGAACCCTAGAGTTTTCCCATTGTATTTCCCCTATAAAAGAAAGCATTGTAAAATGACTGAGTATGGTATTTTATTCTATTGGAAGAGAGACTGTGAGGGCATGAAGAGGAAGTGTAGTGGTCTTGGTACAGGTTGTATCCCTTCAGCTTTCTGTACTGTAATAAAAGGACTGGCAATTTCTTTGTGGACGTAGCCCATTGTTTGGGTGAACCATGTTATATCTACGTCGCTATGTAATGTTTTAATGTGTTTTGCATCTTGTTAATGATTTAACTGTATATCTGTTATTTATCTGCTATCCTGTTTTCTAACAATTGGTATCAGAGCCAAAAGCTCTTTTTGGTTGGTAAACTTGCAGGAGAGAAGGGTTGCTAGTTTGAGTGGGAGCAATGGTAGAAGAAGGAAAGTTTAGGGTCAAGAAATTTAGCGTCCAAAACTATCAGTTATGGAAGATGCAAATGGAGGACTATTTGTACCAAAAGGATCTGTATGTACTGTTGGGTGGAAAATCAAAACAACTGGCGACTATGAAGGATGAAGAATGGGAGATTCTTGACAGAAAGGCACTGGGAACAATACTGTTGTGCCTGGCTTCATCGGTGTCCTTCAATATTTTAAAAGAAAAAACAACAGAGGGTGTGATGAGCGCATTGAGTAAGCTCTATGAAAAACCCTCAGCTTCCAACAAGGTGTTTTTAATGAAGCGTTTATTTGATATGAATATGTCGGAAGGTGGATCTGTTTTCGATCATTTAAATGAGTTTAATACACTTACTAGTCAGTTAAGTTCTGTAAAAGTGAACTTTGATGATGAGGTTAGGGCTCTTCTAATCTTGTGCTCATTTCCAGAAAGTTGGAATAGCTTAGTCATGGCTGTAATTAAATCTGTCCCTAGTTCAAACACTCTTAATTTTGATGATGTTGTAGGTGTTATTCTTAGCGAGGAAATGCGAAGAAAAAGCACAGGTGAGACATCAAGAAATGTGTTGACCATGGAGAGCATAGGGAGACAAAATGAGAGAGGAAGGAGCCCAGGGAATCCGAGGTAAGTATAAAAAGGGTAGATCCAAGTCCATATTCGAAAAAATAGAGTGTTGGAACTGTGGTAAGAAAGGACATCTGAAGAAAGACTAAAGAGCTCCAAAGAAGAAAGGAGACAGACAACAAGAGACTACTTAGGAAGCGAATGTAGCAGGTGATGTGTTACAAGATGCTTTGATTCTTGCATTAGATAATACTAGTGATTATTGGGTAGTATATTCAGGGGCTTCATGTCATGCTACACCCCATATGAAATTCTTTCATGATTATGTTCAAGGTGATTTTGGGCATGTGCTATTGGGGGATGATGAACCATGTAAAATTGTTGGAAAGGGTAAGGTACATATTAAGTTAAATAATGGAAATGACTGGGTGTTAAAGGATGTAAGGCACATTCCTGTTATGAAAATAAATCTGATCTCAATAGGGCAGTTGGGAGATAGCGGTTGTTTGTCTACGTTTGGAGCAGCGTGGTGGAAGATTAGTAAAGTATCACTAGTAATAGCAAAATGAGATAGGGTAGGTATGTTATATTTATGTCCTCATAATACTAATTATTCTATATTTGTAGCTTCCACAGAAATAGGTGCAGCGTTGTGGCATCATAGGCTTGGCCACATGTGTGAGAAGGGAATGCATATTCTCCACTCAAGGAAACTGCTTCTAGATCTGAAACAGGTAAGTTTGGAATTCTATGAGATATGTGTTTATGGAAAACAAAAGATAGTTATATTTCTCAGGGTGGGGAAACAAAAGAAGAGTGAAAAGTTAGAGCTTGTCCATATAGATGTATGGGGACCAGATTAGGTATAATGTCTTGGTGGATCTCATTATTATGCTACTTTTATTGATGATGAAACTAGGAAAACTTGGGTTTATTGCATTAGAAAAAAATATGATGTGTTTGATACTTTTAATAAGTGGAAAGCTTTGGCTAAGAATGAGACAGAAAAAAGGTTGAAATGTCTCAGATCTGATAATGGAGGCAAGTACTGCAGCAAGGAGTTTGATAGTTACTGTTCACACAATGGGATTCGGAGAGAGAAGACAGTCCCTGGAATACCACAAGAAAATGGTGTGTTAGAAATGATAAACAGAATGATCATGGAGCATGCAAGGTGTATGAGATTGCATGCAGGGTTTCCCTTACAGTTTTGGGCTGATGCTGTAAACACCGATGTTTATTTAATAAATAGAGGGCCTTCAAGCGCTTTGGATGGTGGCATTCCAGAGGAGGCATCGACAGGTAAACAAGTAAAATCCTCATTTCTGAGAACTTTTGGTTGTGAAGTATTTTTCCATATTAATAAATATGATAGAACAAATCTTGAGGCTAAATCCAGGAAATGTACCTTTATTGGATACAGGGTTGATGATTTTGGTTATCGCTTATGGGATCTTAAAAATTGCAAAATCATTAGGAGTATAAATGTAGTATTCAATGAAAACTTCATGTACAAATATTAGTTACAGGGAAATAAACAAGAAAAGGAAAACACAGAGTACACAATGCTTGATGAAATCAAAGAAAATGAAGTTTGAAAGGCACCATAAAATCAAGAGCACATTAGAGGAAATTTCAAATCAAAATGGGCCTTTTAACTTTAACTCAAATTCCATGTCATCATGTGTTAGCCAATGAAATTGGTTTAAATTTGAAATACTGTATAGGTCTTAAACACGTTTTTAATATAAATTTGGGGATAGGTATCATAAAAAAAAAACTACTTTTTTTGTTTGTATTTTTGACATATCTCCCCATGTTTTTACTCAAATTTCGATTGGGAGAGCTCGTTGGATGCGGAATTAAATTCTTCATCCAACGAGTACCCACTTGGAATACTTTTGACAGACCCCGCTACCCCAAAAACAAGAAATACCTGAAAAAACATGATGATGATGTCATCATCACATTTTTTTTAGGTATTTCTTATTTTTTGGGTAGCGGGGTCCGTCAAAAGTATGCCGAGTGGGTACTCATTGGATCGAAATTTGAGTAAACACACAGGGAGATGTGTCAAAAATACAAATAAAAAAGTAGTTTTTTTCTTTTCTTCCTCCAAAATTAATAAATATTATTTTATTATTTTAACTATTATTTTATTAATTTTTTTTAGGAGGCCCATTTTGAGTTGAAATTTCCTCTAATGGTAGCAGGTACTTGAAACTCCTGCAACTGTAAGAAAGTATACCAAGTTAAGTAGAACCCCTAAACGATTCTGACCTTGACTGTATTATTTATTGATGACTGATTCTAGTGAACCAGAATGTTATGAAGAAGCAATCCAGGTAGAAACTAGAAAGAAGTGGGAGCAAGGAATGGATGAGGAGATGGACTCATTGGTAAGAAACTAGACTTGGGATATGGTTAAGATGCCTGCAGAAAAAAGGGCATTGAAGAATAAAGGGTTTACAGGTTGAAGGAAGAAGATGTAGGAAAGAAGTTGTACAAGGCTAGACTTGTTGTAAAGGGGTTTGCACAAAAGAAAGGTATAGACTTTGATGAAATATTTTCTCCTATTGTTAAAATAACTTCAATTATTTTAAGTCTAGTGGTGGTAGAAGATTTGCATCTTGAACAGTTAGATGTACTAAAAAAACCTTTCTCCATGGGGATTTGGAGGAAGAGATTTATATGCAGCAACCACAGGGGTATGAGGTCAAAGGTAAGAATAAATTGGATTGGAGGTTGAATAAGAGCTTGTATTGCCTGAAACAAGATCCAAGGCAGTGGTATTTAAAATTTTATAAGTTTATGACAAAACAAGGTTATGATAGATGTCATTTTGACCACTATGTTTATTTCAAGAGGCTAGATAACGAAAGATATAGTATCTTGTTATTGTATGTGGATGACATGCTTGTTGCAGGGTCTAACATGCAGGATATAAATGTGCTCAAAAGAAAACTAGCTAATTCATTTACGATGAAGGATTTGGGTGCTGCAATGCAAATCATTGGTATGAGAATAACAGGAGACAAAAAAAATCACAAATTGACGTTGTCTCAAGGTGAGTACATAGAAAAGGTGTTGCATAGGTTTAGAATGTAGAATGGAAAATGAGTGAGTACACCTTTAACTAGCCATTTCAAACTAAGTAAGGAGATGTTTCCAGAGACACAGGAAGAAATAGATTACATGTCCAGAATTCCCTATTCATCAGCGGTTGAAAGCTTGATGTATGCCATGGCGTGCATAAGACTAGATATTGCACATGCAGTGGGAGTTGTAAGCAAGTATATGAATAATCTAGGTAAAGAGAATTGGAAAGTAGTACAGTGGATTCTCAAGTATTTGAGAGGTACCACTTCACATGGATTATGTTTTGGAGGTTCAGATACTGTTCTACAGGGATATGTTGATGCAGATATGGCTGGTGATAAAGACAGCAGGAGGAGCACCACAAGGTATGTGTTTATTGTGGGTGGAATAACAGTAAGCTGGATTTCAAAACTGCAACAAGTTGTCACACTTTCAACAACAGAAGCAGAGTATGTTGCTGCTACAGAGGCTAGTAAGGAGATGATTTGGTTGTAGAGGTTCATGGAAGAATTGGGTAAGAAGCAAGAGAATAGTAGGCTGTATGATGACAGCGAGAGTGCCATTCATCTTGCAAACAACTCAACCTTCAATTCAAGGACTAAACATATAAAACTCAAGTACCACTTCATAAGATATATTCTAGATGAAGAACTGTTAAAACTGGAAAAGATACATACTAGCCAAAATCCTGTAGACATGTTGACAAAGGGAGTAACCAGAGAGAAACTCATTTCCTTCTCGATTTCTATTCAACTTCAAGCATGAAGGTGAAAATAAGAAATTTACCAAGTCCAAGGTCCAGAGAATAGTCCAAAATTGCGGTAACGGTGGAGTTGGTGTGATCAGTCTCCAAGTGGGATATTGTTGGTTGTGGAGCCTAATCTTCTAGATTCAGAGATATTATTCAGTCGTGGTTGTAACCTAGGTGTATTGTACACTCATTCCTCTTGTCTTGGGGTTCGAGACAACGCCCCAAAAAAGGGGGTTTAGGGGCAGAGCCTCGAAGAATTTTTTTTGGGATGTGTGTTGGCCAACAATTTTGCAAACCCATGGTATTGGGTTAACCCTAGAGTTTTCCCATTGTATTTCCCCTATAAAATAAAGCATTGTAAAATGACTGAGTATGGTATTGTATTATATTGGAAGAGAGACTATAGCCCATCGTTTGGGTGAACCACGTTATATCTGTGTCTCTCTATAATTTTTTAATGTGTTTTGCATATTGTTAATGATTTAACTGTATATCTATTATTTCTCTGCGGTCTTGTTTTCTAACAATTGGTATCAGAGCCAAAATCTCTATTTGGTTGGTAAACTTGTAGGAAAGAAGGGTTGCTGGTTTGAGTGGGAGCAATGGCAGAAGAAGGAAAGTTTAGGGTCAAGAAATTTAATAGCCAAAACTATCAGTTATGGAAGATGCAAATGGAGGACTATCTATACCAAAGAGATCTGTACGTACTGTTGGGTGAAAAAGAAAAACAGCTGGTGGCTATGAAGGATGAAAAATGGGAGGTACAGATAATGGAAGATATATTATCTTGTTATTGTATGTGGCTAGATAATGGAAGATATATTATCTTGTTATTGTATGTGGCTAGATAATGGAAGATGTATTATCTTGTTATTGTATGTGGATGACATGCTTGTGGCAGGGTCTAACATGCAGCATATAAATGTGTTCAAAATAAAACTACCTAATTCATTTGCGATGAAGGATTTGGGTGCTGCAAAGCAAATCCTTGGTATGATAATAACAAGAGACAGGAAAAATCACAATTGATGTTGTCTCAAGGTGAGTACATAGAAAAGGTGTTGCATAGGCTTAGAATGCAGAATGAAAAACTAGTGAGTACACCTTTAACCAACCATTTGAAACAAAGTAAGGAGATGTGTCCAGAGACACAGGAATAAATATATTACATGTCTAGGATTCCATATTCATCAGCGGTTGGAAGCTTGATGTATGCCATGGTGTGAACAAGACTAGATATTGCACATGCAGTGGAATTTGTGAGTAGGTATATGAATAATCTAGGTAAAGAGCATTGGAAATCAGTACAGTGGATTCTCAGGTATTTAAGAGGTACCACTTCACATGCATTATGTTTTGGAGGTTCAGACACTGTTCTACAAGGATATGTTGATGCAAATATGGATGATGATAAAGATAGCAGGAGGAGCCCCATAGGGTATGTGTTTACTGTGGGTGGAATAGCAGTAAGCTGGATTTCAAAAATACACTAGGTTGTTGCACTTTCAACAATGGAAGTAGATTATGTTGTTGCTACAGAGGCTAGTAAGGAGATGATTTGGTTGCATAGGCTCATGGAAGAATTGGGTAAAAAGCAGGAGAACAATAGGTTGTACAGTGACAGCCAGAGTACCATTCATCTTGCAAAGAACTCGGCCTTTCATTGGAGGACTAAACATATACAACTCAAGTACAACTTCATTAAATTTGTTCTAGATGAAGAACTGTTAAAACTAGAAAAGATACATACTAGCCAGAATCCTGCAGACATGTTGACAAAGGGAGTAACCAGAGAGAAACTAAGTTCCTTCTTAGTTTCTATTGGCCTTCAAGCATGAGGGTGAAAATAAGAAATTTTCCAAGTCCAAGGTCCAGAGCATAGTCCAGAAATTGCAGTAGTGGTGGAGTTGTTGTGATCAGTCTCCAAGTGGGAGATTGTTGGTTATGGAGACTAATCTTCCAGATCCAGAGATATTATTCAGCCGTGGTTGTAACCTAGGTTTACTGTACACTCATTCCCCCTGCCTTGGGGCCCGGGGCAGAACCCCGTAAAAGGGGGTTCAGGGGAAACACCCCCGAGACACAGGGGTTTAGGGGCAACAACCCTGAGAAACAGGGATTCGGTGGCAGAGCCCCGAAGAAATTTTTTTGGGATGTGTGTTGGCCAACAGTTTTGTGGACCCATGGTATTGGGTTAACCCTATAATTTTCCCATTGTATTTCCCCTATAAAAAAAAGAATTGTAAAACAACTGAGTATGTTATTGTATTGTATTGGAAGAGAGACTGTGAGGGCGTGAAGAGGAAGTGCATAGGTTTTGCTGCAGGTTGTATTCCTTCACCTTTCTGGATTGTAATAAAAGGACTAGAAATTTATTCATGGATGTAGCCCATCGTTTGGGTGAACCATGTTATATCTGTGTCTCTCTGTAATGTTCTAATGTGTTTTGCATCTTGTCAATGATTTAACTGTATATCTATTGTTGCTCTGCGGTCCTATTTTCTAACACATTCATTGTTGTATCTCGGATCTTGGGTACTTCTTTTTCTTCAATGTCTTTAATAGGTTCCTTTCTAGATTTGTTGTAAGTTGAGTCTTCATCAAATTTCATGTCCCTACTAATGTCAATCTTCTTGAATCCTGGGAAATATATTCTATAAGCCTTCGAGCTTTCACTATATCCCACAAATACACCCTTCTTTCTTGAAGGATCTAACTTCGTCCTTTTTTGTTTCGAAATGTGTATGTACACTGAGAAGCCAAATATTCCAATATGGATGAATTCTAGTTTCTTTCTAGAGAATACTTATTCTGGTGTCTTGTTCTCAAGTACTCTATGTGGAGTACGATTCTATACGTACATAGTTGCACTAGAAGCTTCTACCCATAGATGCATAGGAAGATCCTGATCATGAAGCATTTCCTTTGGTACTTCCATAATCATTTTATTCTTCCTTTCTGTAACTCCATTCTGTTGTGGATTATATGGAGTGGTCAACTCCCTCTTAATCCTTGAATCTCTACATAGTTCCTTGAATTCATCTGATGTGAATTCTCTGCCATTGTCTGATCGAAAGGTCTTGATTATTTTCTCTGTGTTGTTCTTGATCAAGGCTTTGAATTCCTTGAACTTACTAAGTAGTTCATCCTTTCTTTTCAAGAAATATATCCATGTCTTCCAAGAAAAAAATCAATGAAAGAAACATAATATACATACCCACTCAATGAACTAGATGACATTGGATGACATACATCGGAGTGGATAATCTCCAAGATTCCTTTTTCCTTTCTCTCACTTGGAAATGTCTTCTTTGTGTTCTTTCCCTTTGCACATCCTTTGCAAATGCCTTCATGTTTTTATTGGATTTCTGGAAGACCTTCAACATCTTTTCTTGCAAGTGGTAGTGCCCTATAGTGCACATGTGCAAGCCTTCTATGCCAAAGTTCACTTGGGTCTACTGAATCATGAACCAAAGCTTGTTCTAGTTTTGCCTTTAATTTGTATAATCCTCCATCTTGCTCTCCAATCACTACTACATCATATATAGTCTTTCCCTTTGGCCACATAAGGACTTGGCCATCTAAAAATGCAACCCTCATACCTTTTGCATCCAATATAGAGATCGAGAGAAGATTATTCTTTATTCCTGGTACAAACAAGACATCCTTCATCACAATTTCTCCATTCTCTACTTATTATTCCACAACTTCAAGTTGTTCTTTGATTTGAGATAACCTTGTAAAGTATGACTGAATGGTCTCTATATTCTGTATATTTACATTCTTCAACTGATTTCTTAAAGTCATCTTCTGATTTATATTCTTCCCTTCAAATAGCTTGGTCAAGGAATCAAACATCTCTTTAGGTGTCTTTAAGGAAGAAGCACGTGGTATAAGATGATCCTTGATAGAATCAACAATTATCCTATTGTCCTTGACCAAGTTCTTCTTGTGTAAGTATTTATCCTCATCTCCCTCTAGAACTGGAACCTCTCCACTTATGTAGGTGTCCAATTCATTTTCTTCAAGAACCAGTGAAATCCTATACTTCCATGACCAGAAGTTATCAAATCCTTCAAGCTTTTCATCAAGCTTGGTGTGATGAGACATATTTAATGAGAACCTCAAATGGAAATACAAAATATTTAGATGTTACTGATTTGAGATGCCCGAACTGGATCTGGAGCTGATCTTTTGCATTGTTGGTTTTCTGGTCCAGGATCAAATTAGGGTTTCACTTTCTCAGAGTTTTACCCAACCAAATTTTTTATCTTCATCTCTAAATTTCTATTTTTAAGAGGATAACAATCCCATGCTGGGCTCACTCAAAAATTCCACTTATGTGAGAATCCCTAATTTCCCACAGTAGTGATAGCCCAAAAATTGAAAATGCCTGGAATTAGATTCTGCTTCGACAAGAAGATGTGGCTTTCAAAGGAGAGTTATCCTAACCTCCTTTTGTTGATGATCTGTGGAGAGAAACCCAGAAATTAAGAATCCCTAGCCTCTGCAACTGTATAGTGTCTTCTTCTCAGGTTAGCTCTCATACCATGTTAGATTTTTTTTTAATCAATATGATCTAGGATCGTATGTGAGAGAATAACATGAACAACAATAATCACAAGAGACAAGAGACAAAAATATTTTTTCTTGGGGAAACCATAAAGGAGAAAACCCCACAACTTCCTTAGAGATAGAATGGGCACCAATAGCAAAAGTAAAACCCAAAAGTACGAAGATGATCTTCGACAGTTGTTCTCTCTCTCACTTTTGCGAGCTATTCCTCTCTCACTCATGCGCTATTGATGACTGAGCGTGTGTGTAAAATAGTGAGGCTTAATTTTTGAAGTTACAAATGAAATATACAAGTGAATACATTTTGAAGTTACAAATACCTCAACAAAAATTACTGCAATTGAACCAATGGAAAGCAAGAGATTCTAAATCTTACCAGTAAATCGCTGAAGAGCAGGAAAATTCGTTAATCTGGTAAAGATTAATAGCAAATTATTTCGTTGGAGTAAAATTGACAAGATAAAAATGATGAACTAACAGTAAGAAATCGAAGTATTTAAAATACTGAGTTCAACAACGAAATCAATTTAAACCGTAGATTTAGAATAGATCAATGATCAACATTGAGGCGGGAAATGAAATTACGAAGATGAATTTTGACAATTTTTTTCATTTTTTTTATTTATGCAATCCGCAATACCCATTGCGGGTTACATAACTGCGGGATAACATTGGTGATCAGAAAATGGTTTTATTGCTTCTACAATCCGCAAAATTGGAGGTTGTAGGATCGAGGAAGAGCAATTTTTTGATTTTATTATTTTTTGAGTTTCTAATTTCGGCGATCCACAAACTGTGGGTTGCAGAATTGCAGAAGTGAAAAGTTGACTTTTTATTGCAAAAATATCTTCCAAAATCCGTAATCCACATTGTAGGTTGCGGGTTGTGGAAAGGTAAAAATAGAAAATAAAGGAAATTACAACGTCCGCAATCTGCATTGCATATTGTGGGTTGTGGGAAAACAAAATTCAAAATGTTAAAAAAATTCTTTTCTCTTTTGTGGATTGTGTAATGCAAATTGTGGAAAGGAAAATTTGAAAGAAAAATAGGATTTTTCCACAATTCACAAACCAAAACAAAAACAAGGCTTTGAATGAAATTTTACTAGTTTTCAAACATTGTAAGATCTGATGATGAAAGAACCTATGAATAAAACCCCATAAGTAAAAAATTAACAAAAAAGATTACCTTAGTGACGAAGAATGGGGATCCCATTTCATCAGATGAAATGGGATTTGTTGTGCGAACAACTGTGTATTACTTAACCTTACTGTGCGTAGATTAGACGCAACTTAACTTATCTGTCACAATGATTATAACAAAAATATATGCTTAACACATAGGTTATATAACAATAGTGAGACTTATGCATAAGAAAACTCATTCATAATCAAGTACATAAACACTTAATCAAAATATACATTCCTGCGACTTAAGTACATTCATGTGAAATAAACAAATTCATCATCTAATCAATGACAAAACAATTAACATGGAAACCCATCTGGGAAAAACCACAAAGGCACCCTTCATCTGGCATGAGAAATATATGGCACCTTTGTTCTGCGCACTGAGATACAAAATATGACATTCTATATATTATTCTATTATATATACATACTTCTCTAGCCGTTCATGCTCTTTAGTCTTATGTCACTCAATCTTCTCCTACTTGATTCTATTTTGATTCACACACAACCTAGATCAACTACTCTTCTATATACTTCTGCACACTCAGCTGTAGACCACTCGACTCTTCTTATAGACATAAAGTGACTAACTGAATATGTACCCAATTGAATATCCAAGAAACAACAGTAAGTAGGTAAGAAACCAGAAGTACCTTCACACAACATGGGTTCCTCCTTTTTATAGAATATTACATGTTTCTATCAGCTGACTTCCTTCAGTTATCCAATAGGTTGTCATTCCTATTCTATTGACACTTTTCAGTAGGCACTAATGACCCAAATTACAAATATTCTTTTATTCCTTACAACACATGTGACTCCCACCAATTCTAGCTAATCTCGTACCCATGATCTTCCTTGAGTTTTCATTTTCAGTTGTTGCACCACTTCCTACCTTCTCTAGCATGGCTCCTTCCGTTGCGGTTGATCTTGTCACATATTTTCCTTCTATCTCTAACTCTTCCTACATGAACTCTTCTTCTGTTGTAGCTTCCTCAGTGACTACTTCTTTCCTTAACTTTTTCTTCCTAATGTGTTTTTGTTCTTCCTTTTCTACTTACATTCTTCCTTCATCTACTTCTATCACAACTCCTTTTCCTCACTGTGACTTGACTCTTTACGTTCTTGGGCATAATTATATCTGAATTATGCCTATCTTTCCCCAGGGCCAACAAATTTCAATCTGATAGAAGCGATTACAGGGATTCCACTTGTAGGCGTAGACCTAATGCCATTTTCCAAGAAATACCAACACACTTTGATGACGAACAAGTTAAAAAATAAGTATGAGTTGTCATGAGATACTTGAGAATTTTTAATAGCCTCTATCAATGACCATACTGTTCGGTTCACAACAAAGGTTTTTAACTACCAAGTTGATACGGAAGATGCGACCGGACCAATTTACTGCAGGAACGACTGCAGTGGATGAACTCTGTGCAGTGAGGGTTCAAATGAATTGGCTGCACTATCTACTAAATGAATTGCTAGAATATGTAGAGGAGTCACAGGAAAAATGCATCGCATTCCATTATTCATGGTTACTCATTTTGATTTTGTTTGTCGCATGGGAAGAACCAAAAAACTACTCAGGGATAAAAATACCAGTTCGATGTCGAGCATCTCAATACCAGAATATTTGGTTTGAGAGAGATATGAAGGAGAGACAAAGATACAAAAATGTACTATTCTTTTTACATGGAGAGGATTTGCATTAGTAGGTGAAAAAGCAAGAAAGAATCATAGAGGATACCGTTCAGTGGTTTAAAAACACTATTATGTTTATAATTAATCCCCATCATATCTTGTTGCAACCGCAACAAGATCCACAACACCAATGCTTAGTGACCCAATACATGCTATATAAGAATATTTTGAGGCCATTACCGAAGATTGGATGGAATAATGGTGAGTCCATGTTGCTAATGACATACTATCTTCAGAATAAGACTTGCGATAGGACGATCCAACGATGCAAAAGGATGGAGAACGGGGACGACACCCACCACCAATAGCACAAGATCAACAAAATTCTCCCAACCCTCCCCAGAATGATTCTAGTGTAATCCCATAAGATCCAGTAGTGGGGGATAAGAGGAAGTAGGAAGAGCATCCCGAGGCAAGGCATAAGAAAAGGAAGGCTAACAAAACATTAGGAACTGTCGGCCTTACCAGCAACGATTTTACACTTGTAATGGAAGCAATGACAGAAGTCGCTACTCAAAGTCTAACAAAAATGGATGAGTGCCAAATATAGCTAACATGTAGTATTATAGACTTAATATAGACGCTCTACAAATAATTCAAATAAGTATGTGTCACGGTCGACTACAAACCACAATCGATAGTGTCACAACACTTAGCTGGCCCATCAGAAGAGAGACCAACTGATGTGTCGATACCTATTCCACCAATAAAGACTCAAATGGTGGGAGATGCACTTGACTTGGGGACAACAAAGTTGAATACCATGTCCAAGAACTTGGTCCATGTCACAATAGGTTTTTCTCAAATGCCGATGTATAAATTTTATGCAATCCAGAATGTCGCAGTCGTAGAAATGAAGGTCTGAGAAGGAGCATTAATCAAGCAAGTTTTAGCATCAAATAAGACTATTAATAAGATGAAGAAAACAGTTAAAGAAACTAAGTAGAAATCCAAAACCTGGGAAAAGGACATGTTCTGTCTTGACAAAGTTGTAACACTTGCTTGCAGTAATTTTGCAGACGAAGGCATAACAAATGAAATATTTGCATAAGCTAAGGTCATTTGACTTCACAAAATCACATAGGATCTCCACAAAAAGGTCGTGGAGTTGGAAACACAAGTAACACCCAATACACCACCATATTTTGTTGAAGAAATAAGTTAAACAACAACAGAGGCCACGAAAAAGATAGAAGAGGCAGAGGCACTATGTGTTAATGTAGCCAAATAAGTTTCTCAAATGTGGGAAGCATTTATGGACAATACAAAGTTAGATAGATTCATAGAGTAGTTGTGCACTACTGAGATAGAGGTGAATCAACTAAAGAATTAGATGAAGAAATTTCCTTTAGCAGAGAAAGTGGCTAGGGCTTTTGAGATGAAGAAACTACAACAACAAGTCACAGCGTTGTGAACTCAACAACAGTAGAGGACTGACAAAGTCATAGAATTAGAAGAAGAGGCAGAAAGAGTCACATGCATTACTAATCCTGTACACCAGAAAGTGTGACAAGTAATAGAGTCAACGAAACTTATAACTTCGGAACACATTAGTTCCAGCCTTGTGGATAATTTGCAGAAGCAAGAAGAAGAGGAGCAATGAGAAACATAGAAGATAGTTAAAATATTCCAAGATTTTAAAATTAAAGTCATCAAGACAGGAGCTTCATATTAACATGGATGGGTATGATCCATAGGTGAGTGTTGGGGGGATATTGGCCCTAGGAAAAGATATGCATAATTTATCCATAATTCTTCTTGAGAATAGGAATATTTTGTTTGCATGAAGAAGGAAGATGCGATGGAGGAGAAGCTACGATGAAAGAAACTGTGGGAGAAATAGCTACAACCAAAGAAGTAGTCATAGAGGAAAATCTTCGACAGAAGAAACCATGAGGGAATATTTCATGACAGAAGGGAAGCTGCGAGGGAAGGAACCACGATAGAAGAATACATACAGTGTTTGAAAATTATAGCCTGAAAAAATGTGGGTAAGAAGTAAGTTAGGATAACACATGATTTGGGGATTAAATCATCTTTGAATTTTTGCTGATAGTGCCTACTGACAATTGTAACTGAATGTACAAGAATAGGAATGATAGCTTGTCGACTAACAGAATGGAATTGGTTGACTACAACATGTAAGAGTCTATAAAAGGGAGAACCTAAGCTATGTGCAGGTTACTCACTTAGAAAGATACACAAACTTAGACAGATACACTCTCGGTTTTTCTGTATAGTCCTTTTTTGTCTATTATCTGTTTGTAGAGTTGTAGAGAAGAGAGAGTCAATCCAAGATGTTTGTGGATTGACAATATAGTGAAGGAGATGAGACTTTAGAGACCTAAGACTAGAGATCCTAAGAGGAGAGAGGATTCTATATTTATTGTAGAGAATAGCTAGAATAGAGTCTGCAAGTTGAGTGCACAGACGAAAGGTGCCATGTATTTCTCATGTTAGATGAAAATCGCCTTTGTATTTTTTCCTAGACGGGTTTCCATGTCAAATGTTTTCTATGTGTATATTTGATGAAGTGATTATGTCGAATGAATCCATGTTGTCAATAAATGTATGTGCATTTGATTATTAATGAGTATTTACATGCAAATGTCACATTGTTGTTAGTTGGAATCATTAATAAGGAATTATATTAACCATTGTGATCTCGGTCGATGACTAAGTAGAGTAACATGTCGAGTGTACACAATAAGACTAAGTAATATAACCATCGACTTCGGTCAAACAAGATAGTAAGGTGCCAAAGAAGAAATCCCCATACAACTGTAGAAACCTGGTTTTAGAAGTTACCGATAAGATATATCTCAGGTGAGACTGCATATGCGTCGCAGGTGCTACCAAGTGATCCCTGATCCATTGGGCCGATATCTTGGGATGTGTTGACAGACAAACAAGGATCTGAATGTGGGTCGAAAGGAGAAACACCAACATTATCTGCTGCCAACTAGTTCATCCCTAAAGTGAATTGAGCCAAAGTATCCTTATTCATATGACCCACACCTTAAATAAATGAAATAACAAAGTTGACATAATATATTATACTATTAATTTGTTGATAATATTATATTATTATTTAAAAAAATTATATATTTATATTTTACATATCAAAATTATATTATTATAATTATTCATATCTTTGTTCTTAATAAAAAAATGCACAATTGCTTCAATATTTTAAACAAACCTAGTATTTAAACATACATGTCATTAGACCCATTCAAACTATTGACTCATATAGATAAAAATATATAATTATTTATAAATTATTAAACAACTGAATATCCAATAGTACAAGGTGGGGGTGTTTAAGACATTTTTTAAAGACAAAATTACTAATTGTCTCAAATTCTAATTTAGACTATTTTTTATCTTTTTAGAAATGTTTAGAAATGTTTAAGAATATTTTTATTAAGATAAAAGAAACATTTCATCTAAAATATTTATATTTATTTTATATGCTTTTTGTTTATTTTGTTTATTTTTTTTGTTTTCTTACTTGGAAACAAATTTGATAAGGGAGGGAAACAGGATTAGGGTTTTGAATGAAGATTTTTCCAAGCCATCGACATCTACTTGCATATATCCAAGAATTGAAATTGAAGTTTGAGGCGATCAAAATCTTTGTCTTTTCTTGGCCATCTTGCAAATCATATCAATAAAATTGAGGCACATTATTTCATTCTTGAGGTAAATTTTTACCATATGTATCAGGTTTTGCATTGCAAGCTGGTTTATTTTCTTGATTGTATAGAAAACTACATTATTTAAGCATATTTTCATGGTTTTCCAATGATGTTTATTGCATAGTCGAGGTGTAAGGAGACGGCCAGTTCACACCATTTTTATTATTTATCAATGGATTTTCCTCACCATCATTGTTTTGTGAAGCTCATCTTTTCTAATTATATTGATCCACGTAGTCTATTAGATTAGTGATCTATTTCATTCTTTATCAAGCAGATACTGAGGCAGATCTCCTTTGAGCTAAAGCTTATTATCAAGAAATCTAAGAACAAAGACGAAGGGCCCTCCTCCTCCAAAGGAATTAGCCTTCAGGTAAGAGAATTCCCTGTCAAATCTATAGGCATATAGTTTTTCCTGTTGGTTATAATAGTATACTCATCATACATGTATCTGCAGAATGGATATGTATCTACATAATGGATTACAACTAGAAAATATAGAAAATATAATTAATAATGGCCTTCCAGGAAATCTAGAAAAAAAAATTGATAATGGAATTATCAAATCTAGAAAAAAATGATTGATAATGGCATGTTAGAAAAGTTAAGGAAATTGAATACTCATAGTGGCACCAATAAATATAGAAAAAGTTACTGATAAACATATACCACACAACACACCACTGATATTCCTGTCCTTGGTACACTAGTGCTACCCCATCTGGGTTAGATTCTACTAGTACCTAGAAGAAAAGTTTCCACTGGTACCCAAACATGTGCTAAAAAATGAATCTTATTGTTGGAATATTTTGTCGATTTCGTGATCTTATAACCTTTTTAGCTAATTTTTTTGTTGATGTAGGTCATGTAAAGAAACGCTTCTGCCGTGTGGAATGTGTATCTGCAAGCAAGTCAGAATCCTATGTGCTTTGATGAATGAATGAGCGAATGATTAAATAAATAGTATATCCTTAACCCATAGGTACACTAAAGTCCCGATGCTTGGTTTGGGTGGCTAGGCCCGACAAATTTAGGCTTTAGGGTGAGATTAACAAGGTTAAAAGTCAATATTTACTCAAGCAATCAAACTCATAAACTATGAGCTTATATGAAAATCCATAATTGTGCGATTTCTGATGAAACCAAAACTGAAAACTAATTTCACTAAACTATTAAACATGAACATATCTGAAGCTAGAAATGTGTGATTTCTTTCTTTATGGAAAAGGAAACAAAAAATTAAAACTCATTAAAATGGAGTATAAAACATGAGAATAACAGAAGCCATAATTGTGTGTTTTCTTGATGTAAAAGAACAGAGAAATTAAAACTCATTTTACTGAACTATTGACGCGCTTTTTTAGGGAGAAAACAAAATAAACTCATTTTACTAAACTATTAGCGTGCTTCTTTATATGATAGGGAGAAACCAAAACTTAAGAGCTCACCTGCAAGATCAAAAACGTGCAACATTGTGTTACTTGCACTTGATAATTGGTATTGTAGCTTCATCTCTACATTCCAAAGCAATGCAGAACACATTAACTGAAAACTGGAGTTGCAGCTTCACCTCTGCATTCCAAATCAAAGCAGAACCCATTAATTAACATAAACGCACATTAATAAATGCAAGCTAGATGAACTCGATGCCATATTTGGACTTACAATTTATGGTTTTACAAAAAATGGGGGCTAGTTTGAATTAGGTGTTCAACGATCAATCTTACTCACTTGCTCCAAAGCTTGTATGTTCAACAATTTGTTAGCAAAAACTGAGCCAAAAAACTTGAAATTTATAGAGATATTTAATCTTTTACAGAGCTTCGGCTCTTGACATATTCAAACACACAGAAGCTTGAGCTTCGACAAAATTATTTCTTCACTCTCTACTATCCTCTGAGCTATCTCTCTCTCTCTCTCTCTCTCTCTCTCTCTCTCTCTCTCTCTCTCTCTGCTTGTCTATTGTGTCTAACTTGATTTACAATCTTCTTCTTATATTTATAGGAAAACTAGAATTTGCTTCTCCATTAATCTACAGTCTTGACATTAATGGTTGTAATAACTGTCTACCTACAAACTTAGCTTCAGATATTAATTCGATTGGTTTACATTTCCAAATTGTGGACTCTTCACTCTTGAGTCTTGGCAGACTTTCCAACATGATCTGAACTGATATGGACTCTGACAAAGTCGGCTGAGCGCCAATACGGATTTGTAAGTAATTAATATTTTCAACACTCCCCCTTAAATATGAGCAGACAGGTATTTTTAAAACAAAATTTACAAAATGTTTCAGAGCTTAGACTTGCTCTGTGCATGATATATTTCACTGTGCAGAACTTGTCATTCCAAGAAAACTACATAGATACTGAAATGTATCCCTTGCCAATGGTTTTGTAAATATGTCTGCAAGTTAATCTTCATACCTGCAAAATTCTAAAAAAATTTCTTTGTTGTTCACCAACTCTCTTATGAAATGAAACCTTGTGTCAATGTGCTTGGTTTTCTTGGGAAACACATGATTATTTTATAATTCTATGGCTAAATTTTTGTCGTAGAAGATGGTTGTTCGTTCTTGCTGGTTCTTCCACAATTATTTCAACATTCTCCACATCTAGACAACTTGACATGCAACACTTGTCGCTGCAACATACTTTGCTTCTATTGAAGACAAAGTTACTATGGGTTGTTTCTTTGAAGCTCATGAAATAACACCTGTACCAAAATGAAATGTGTAGCAATATGTGCTTTTTTTGTCATCTATGCTACCTTCATTCTCACTGTCAGTGTATTCAATGAGTTTAAAATTTTCTAAGGTTGAATACATAATTCCAAGGTCTATTATGCCACTTACATACCTCATAATTATTTTACCTGCTTTCCAATGAGAGTCTTTTGGTGACTCCATGAATCTTGAGATCAGGCTTACTCCAGACATGATGTCTGCTCTTGTCATTGTTAAATACATAAGGCTTCCAACAATCCTTTTAAACAACGTAGGATATACAGTTGATCCATCATCATCCTTGCTCAATTTTAAACCTATTATTGCTGGTGTTGGGGATGGCTTGCAATTATACATATTAAATATTTTCAAAACTTCACTTGCATATTCACACTGTGATATAAATATACCACTTTCAAACTATTGAACTTCAATGCCCAGAAAAAAATTCATAAGTCCCAAATCAGTCATTTCAATTCACTTTCCATGATTGCTTTAAATTCTTCTATGTCAAAGCCACCATTAAATATTAAATCATCTACATACACGTAGACAATTAACGTCTTACCTTGCTCATTGACTTTGGTGTACGAAGTTGGTTCACATTCATTTCTGTGAAATCCATTTTCAGTGAGATAGGAATCAATCGGACCATACCAAGCTCTAGGAGCTTGCTTCAAACCATAGAGTGCCTTTTTTAGCCTGTACACTTTATGCTATTGACCTAGAAATTCTTAGCCTTGTGGTTGTTCCACATATACTTCCTCTTCTAGATAGCCATTCAAAAATTTGACTTAACATCCATTTGATAAATAGGCCATTTGTTTTGTGTAGCAATGGCTAAGACTGTTCTAACTCTATCCATGCGTGCAATAGGTGCAAAATTTTCATTGAATTCTATGTTGGATTGCTATGTGAACCCTATTTCTACCATTCTTGCTTTGTGCTTCTGCACATTCCCATCGGCATCTTACTTGGTCTTGTAAATCCATTTGACGTTGATTACATCTTTGTCTTTTGGTACATCAACCAGCTCCCATGTTTGATTCTTCTCAATGCATTCTATTTCTTCATCCATGGCTTGTGCCCATGCTTCTTCTTCGACAACTTATTAAAATATTAGTGTATCATATATAGGAGAAAATAATGCAAAGAGAGAATGAATTTGGTGTATCAGCTTCATATATTTCATGTAGACTTCTTGTCTCCATCGGTTCTGTTGATGTCAACCTCGATGAAACGCTTGATGGAGTCTGTTGTCCTCTTGGTGTGCTTGTCGGTGTATCTTGAGCTGCAACTTGTGTCGGTGTTCCTTGTGCTAAACCATGTCACGGTGTCATGGGAATCACCAGTGCTGCAACTGGTTGACTTACATGTGGTGTTTGAACCACTTCCCCTGCCATGTCATCATTATCGACATTCGACACAATTTTGACATTTATGTCGACACTTCCATTCCATGATTCATTCTCGACAAATTGAACATCTCGACTGATAATCAATTTCCTTGCGATGGGATCATACAACCTGTATGATTTTGTGTCTCTAGAATAGCCAACAAAAATACATTTCTGTGCATTGTTGTATAGCTTCTTTCTCAGCTCATTTGGAACATGAGCATATATAACAAAACCAAAAACTTTTAAATGGGAAACACTATCATTCATACATGCCCATGCTTCTTGAGGAGATTTGTTCTTCACACTCTTTGTCGGACATCGGTTCATAAGGTATAGAGTAGTTGTGACTACTTCATCCCAATATTCATTTGGCAAATGCTTGGATGCCAACATGATGCATGCCATCTCCATAATGGTTATGTTCTTTCTTTCAGCAACATCGTTTTGCTGAGGTGTATACAGTGCATTGAATTTATTTTGTATGCCATGGGTCTTGCAAAAATTTAGAAATTCATTTGAAACATATTCACCTCCTCTGTTGGTCCTTAAGATTTTGATGGCCTATCCACTCTGGTTCTCCAGGAGTGCCTTGAACTGCTGAAAATAACTTAATGCATCAGATTATGTTTCAGAGAATATACCCTTGTTTTTCTTGAGTAGTCATCAATAAAACTTAGAAAATAATTGCAACCACCAATGGATGATGTCTACATTGGACCACAAATATAAGAGTGCACAATTTCAAGTGGTGTGCGTGATCTATATGACTTTTCGACTTGGAAGGTCTCTCTATGCTGCTTGCCGAAAATGTAGCCTTCACAAACCCTTTCTGGTCTGTTGATCAATGGAAATCCTTTCGCCATATTCTTTGTGTGAAGTAGCTTCAACCCACCAAAATTCAGATGTCCAAATCTGAAATGCCACAACCAAGATTCATCCTGAAATTCTATTCGAAATGTAGCCTAATAATCTGCACTACCATTTTCTTTCTTGTTGAAGTGTTCAACTGCTTCTTTACTTTCTGCCTAGAATGCAACTCTTGTATTTGTATTTCCTTTCATGTTTGGAACTATCCTCAATGGAAACAAGCGGTTGTTTGTCATTGGCACTTTTGCTATCAGCTAGTTTTTTGGACGCTTGTCTTTAATCACATAGTGATCATCTTCTATGTAGACAATTTAGCATGTTTGTATCAGCTGTCCAATGCTCAAAAAATTATGTTTCAGACCTTCGACGTGGTAGAAATCAGGAATATACTTATTCTCCCCATGTCTGGTTAGAATACCAACAGTACCTTTTCCCAAAATAGTAACTTGGACATTATTTCCAAGTGTAACATCAGTTTGAATTGAATTATCTAGACTAGAAAACAAATTTAAATTACCAATCATATGATTGTTGCAGCCTGAATCTAAGTACCATATGTCATGTGGACTTTCTTAGACTGCATTGCATTCAAGTGGAGATGCATATGCCATTAACATTGCACTTGTTGGAGTGTTGGTGTTGGTCCACTGATTTGGGCTTTTCCTTCCTTGGTCATATTGTTTTTTCTTGCATTCATATGCATAATGACCAAATTTATTTGATTTATTAAATCTCTCACCACTTTACTCACTTGGATTTTGATTCTCCTCTACTAGTAACATTTGTGGGACTTATGTCATGTCCTCCTCTTGAAGAACTTCTTCCTCTTCCTGTGGAGTTGTTTCTTTCCCTCCCTCTACCACGACTTATGGATGACTATGTTGCGAATGCACCTTCCAATGATGTATTTGTTCTGTTGATTATGTGTTCATGATTGATGAGTGAAACTTGCAACTCATCAATGGTAAAATCCGGCATATCTTTGTTTTCTTCGAAGGTCACAACCAAGGATTCAAATCTTGGGGGAAGACTTTTGAGAATTTTTTCAACAACCCTTTGGTCTTCTATGGTTTCTCCATGAGATTTCAGTTGATTTATCAAACCAACAACTCTGGTGTAGAATGTGTCTACAGTCTCTGCATCTTTCATTGACAAAGATTCAAAATGTCTTCTAAGAATATACAACTTATAAGTCTTTACCTTGTCCAAGCCTTGATATGTGGTCTCCAATGTGTCCCATGCTTTCTTAGCATTTATTGTTGTTGGTACTCTTGGGAGTATGCTTTCATGTATTGCTTGATGTATATAGAACAAATCTTTTCCATCTAGGCTTTGTTCCCTCAAGACATTTTTCTTAGCTTGTGTGAGATTTTTATATGTTGTTTGATCTAGTGGTTATGCATAACCATGCTGGACAATTTCCGAGACATCTTGACCTCTAAACAAAGCCTTCATTGTTAGAGACCAATATTCATAATTCTTTTCTGTAAAAATTGGAGTTTGCAAGAAGTGGAAGCCATTTTTTATTTTTAACTTTCCTTAGAAAATTACTTTTCCACTTTTAAGACAAGATTTATTTCTTAAACCTTGCTCTAATACCAGTTAGCAAAAATCCCCGACAAACTTGAATTTTACAGAGATATTTAACCTTTTACAGAGCTTCGGCTCTTGACATCTTCAAACACAAATAAACTTGAGCTTCGACACAATTCTTTCTTCACTCTCATCCTCTGAGCTCTCTTTGGCTCTCTCTTCTTGTCTATTGTGTCTAACTTGATTTACAATCTTCTTCTTATATTTATAGGAAAACAAGAATTTCCTTCTCTGTGAATCTACAGTCTTCACATTAATGGTTGTAATAACTATCTACCTACAAACTTAGCTTCATAGATTAATTCTACTCTTTTACATTGCCGGACTCTTCACTCTTGTCAGACTCACGGACAAGATCTGAAATGATACAGATCTGCAAGTAATTAATATTTCCAACAGTAATTAGTCCAAGCAGACAACTATACCATATAAAATCAGAGGCTATTTACTCGTGGTGTAAAGGAAAGGGAGGGAGGAACGACTGGCTAATGTTCAACGGAATACTGTCCCTCCCCAAATGCCCCAATTCGATAGTTGATTGCCAGTGGTTCGAGAGAACACAGTGGATCTGCCAGCTTCACCTGAGCAGAACCATTTAATTAACATAAATACACATTAATAGAAAATAACACTGCAGGATGAAATGTTTTAAAAATGTATAGCTAACCAATGGCTTATACACATTAATAGAAAATAACACTGCACCATTCTCCCTCTGAACTCCAGCACACCGATTCCAAAATACAAATGAACAAACCCAAACCGAAAACGAAATAATTAAAAACAAAAACAAAAACAAAGCAAGCACAGGAAGATAGAGAACACACAAGCATGGCCATGCTTAAAGAAAGAAAAGAAATAAGAGATACCAGCTATTTGGCATGGACGGTCCTCGATTTCCAAGACTTGGCAGAATAATGGGATGGACTAGATTTTATAAATGCCACATTGTTTGATTCTCTATCCTAAGACCACATCTACACGAAATAAGAGATACCTACTGTAAGCACATTCAGGGTATGGCTAATAGAAGCATGACTAGACTCCATAGCCTTGGATTTTTTCCTGCGTGTTATATTGATTAGTGGATGAGGTATACTAGGGCACGGGAGTACTGGTCCATACCAATCAGATTCGCCCTGGTAGGGGGCAAGGGTAACCACAATGCCCGTTTAATTGCCATAAAAATGGCTCACTACCCGTCATGCCCAAGCCCAAATCTCATCGATGGCCTGCGCTCCCACTTTGAGGCTCACGGAGCTGTCAACCCGTTATTACAAGATGATGAAGTCGGTGAAGGAGCTCCCAATAATAGTCACAGTAGTTGGTTCAATATTGAACTCATTTCATATACCATTGTTATCCACATTTGCGATAAGCTGGAGGCATATAAAATATATATATCATTATAAATATCAAGTACTTTTTATATGCTGAATGTCAAGGTTTGTTCCTGCAGGTGACGACTAATGGAAAATGCAAGAGCATGTGCGGGTCACGGTATCGAATCAAGCTGCGTTTGGAGGTTTGTTTGGTCTATGGAAACAAAAGGCTGCATAATGCGGGGTAAAAAGAAAAGTGTATAAACCTATATGGCTACTGCTTTTTTCTCCTAAGCTATGGCCTCCATAATTGGATCTCTTTATGTGCTATTCGTTTATTACCTAACTTAGTGACCCAATTGTTCTTCAAATGTCTCTTTACCTTTTGCCACTTCCGTCCTCGATGCTTTGGCCAGTTCACAATATTGGTTATCTTCAGTTTTTCAAGTGCAATTCTTCCAACGTCGTTGCTCTGGCCAGTTCACTATCTTGCTTATCTTCTTTTGTGAAATCCATTGAGCATAATTAAGACCTCAATCTATGCACCTTGTGAAAAGGTGATTTCATCGTTTTCATTAAATTAGTTATGGCTCCCTCACTAAATTCCAACGAAGGCTTAATAAAGTTCTTTTGTGGATTCAAAAAGGTTTTACTGTGGCATGATAAAATTCTATATCACATTCTCTTCAAGTGTGTTACATTGAATCTCATCAAAGTGTACGCCCACAGTCTATCAAATATTTTATGGCACAGCTAAATTAAAATCATGATCGCAACCTTCTCAAAGTTTGACCTTTCATATCACATCGTTCGGAAATTTCTAACCACGTCCTTCACAAAATTCTTTCATGGAATTACCAAAGTTAAATAGTAGCCTTTGAGAGGATTTCCAAGTGTGCAGTCTTTTAAAAGTTTGCCAACACTCTTTGAAATGTACAAGTGTCCAACATTTCTGCAAGGTCATAACTATAACTACTTATAGATCCCAATCCATTTCATGGATATCGAGCTGGTATATACGTTCTTAAAGAGTGGAGAGAATTGATATAGTCTATTTGCTTGACTTCTTTCCATATGTAAGTTGTACTGAAGGATTTTTTGGCAGTTTGATAACAACCTGTCCTATGTTGTTTCAGGGTTTTTTTACCTTTAATAAAAGGTCAATGACTCTTTTCCTGGTTTGCTGTTATTTTATTTTCCTGGTTTCCTGTTATTTTTATTTCGAATTCAGCTCAGTAATCTTTGTGTAGGTGAAATAAAGAAATCTGTGTGTACTTGTTTTCATAATAAGCTAACCAGATTTTTTTCCATGTTTTATTTAAAGTAGGGTTTTAAAATTTATGATTGGATCCATTAAAATTGTAAATTTATATTATAAGGATATATTTGTTGTGAAGGGGAAGCAAAGCAAACTAGATTGAAAGAAATACACAGAATACAAATGAATAACTCAAACAAAGACACAGATTTTCTGGTGGTAAAACCCTTCACAAGGGAAACATCCACAGGGCAATTTGATATAGGTCTTCTTATTAATTCAAGAAAGGAGATTGCAACTTTATTGGAGAAACCGCATCCTCTGATTCTGGACGCATTCACACACTTAGTAAAAGAGAAAACATGGATAAATACATTTCTTTAAATGGTTACCTATAACTACAGAACTTACCGAACTGGAAGAAATTGGTTGTCACCTCATTTACCAACAATATCCACCTTTACAACAATTTACCTGATATCATGCCCATTTATTCATCACCTATCGTGTTTGCCAAGAGAAGCTAAGCACCAACGTAGCTTCTCTAATGTCACTGGTTTGGTGAACATGTCTTTAGAATTCTTTTGAGTGTGAACTTTCTCAAGAACCACTCCACCTTCATCAACAACCTGTCTAACAAAACGATGTTTCACAGGGATATGTTTTGTTTTGCTATGATAACCTGGATTCTTAGCCAAATATATTGCACTTTGACTATCACAAAATACTTTTACATTTTTTTGCACACTTCCAAACTCACGCAACAAACCTTTCAACCATATTGTTTCTTTGCAAGCATGTGAAGCACATATGTATTTTGCCT
Source organism: Pseudotsuga menziesii (assembly GCA_001517045.1). NCBI lineage: Eukaryota > Viridiplantae > Streptophyta > Pinopsida > Pinales > Pinaceae > Pseudotsuga > Pseudotsuga menziesii. The sequence continues at coordinate 139,342 of LPNX010198262.1, read as the reverse complement.
CTGTAGTGGATAAACCTACAATGTTTTGAAGCTTTGACATCCAACTAATGGCCCCACGTGCAAAAGTAAACACATATCCTAAAGTGGACCTTCTCTTGTCCAAATATCCAACAAAATTAGCATAACGTAACCTCAAACAACATCACACCTACCATCAAAGGTGATACAATACTTGCTTGTGCCTCTCAAGTAACGAAGCACCCATTTCACTGCTGCCCAATGTTTTTTACCTGGATTTTCCATGTACCGACTGACAACTCTAATCGCATGTGAAATGTCTGGCCTTGTACAAACCATCAAATACATCAAACTCCCCATTGCATTAGCATAAGGTATACGAGACATAAACTGCTTTTCTTCATCATTACTAGCACACATACCTGAAGAAATCTTAAAATGGTTTGACAAGGGAATGCTAACTGGTTTCACATTATTCATACTGAACCTCTGAAGTATCTTCTCCACATACTTCACTTCTGATAACCACAACTTACCATTTTTCCTGTCTCTATGTATCCCAATGCCTAAGATCTGCCTTGATGCTCCAAGATCCTTCATGTCGAATGTCCTGACCAACTGAGTCTTTCACCTATTGATTTCAACCATACTCGTGCTTGCAATAAGCATGTCATCAACATATAACACCAAGAGTATGAACATGTCATTTTCCAACTTTTTAAAGTACGCACAATGATAATACTCACTTTTAGTAAAGTTCTAACTCACCATGAAAGAATAGAACTTCTTGTACCACTGCTTGGGAGACTGCCTCAGGCCATACAATGAATTTTTGATCTTGCAGACAAACCTTAGTGTTTGATTTCAAACAAACTCTTATGTTTGTTCAATGTAAATTTCCTCATCCAACTCACCATGTAGAAATGTTGTTTTGACATCTAGCTATTCTAACTCTAAATCTTGTAAAACAACTAGTGCAAACATAAATAGAATAGAAACAAGTTTCACAACTAGTGAAAATATTTCATGGAAATAAATACCTTCTTTCTGCAAAAATCCCTTTGCAACCAGTCTTGCTTTATATCTTTCCACTTTTCCATCGGCATCTTTCTTTAGCTTGTAAAGCCACTTCCAACCAACAACCTTCTTGCCCTTGGGAAGTTCCACCAGGTCCCATGTGTTGTTCCTTTTCAAGGAATCCATTTCTTCACACATTGTTTCTTTCCATTTTTCATTTTGATCCATCTCCAAGGTTTCCTGATAACAACTAGGTTCCCCATCAGTAGTAATCAAGGCAACATGAACAACATAATCTTCATACCTTTTTGGAAAGTTTTTGACCAGTGTAGATCTTCGTAGAGCTTGATGTGGCACTTCAACCATCTCCTGATAATTGTTTGCAACCTCATCTTCCACTACAGGACCTTCTTCATGAATGTCTTCATGTCAATCCTCTTGTCTCGTCAATGACTGATTTTCCCACTAAATTCATTGAATTTGTGGTTCTTCAACCTATTTCAATTCACAACCCTTAACATCTGATTTCATAACTGACATTTCATCAAATGCAACATCTCTGTTAATGATGATCTTATGGATAGTAGAATCCCACAATCTATACCCCTTAACTCCATCACCATACCCAACAAAGATACAAACTTTTGAATTTGGATCCAACGTAGAACGCTGATTCTTTGGCAATAGAGCATATGCATCATAACCAAAAACTTTAAGATTTGAATAGTCACAGGGGTGTCCAGACCAAACCTCTTCAGGAATCTTGCAGTCTATTGCAGTAGATGGTGATCGATTTACCAGATAACAAAATGTAAGAACTGCTTCTTCCCACAATCTCTGCTGCAACTTGGCATTACTAAGCATGCACATTTCCCTCTCCAACAGAGTCCTATTCATGCGTTTAGCAACACCGTTTTGCTACGGAGTGTAAACCGTGGTTTTATGTCTTTTCATTCTTGCCTCCTTGCAATAGTTTTCGAATTCCTTTGATACAAACTCACCTCCATTATCCATTCTCAAACATTTGATTGATCTGTTAGTGCTCATTTTAAACAAAGCTCTATATTATTTAACAATATTAAATACCTCAGCCTTTCTTTTCAACATATAGACCCAAACCTTCCTAGAGTAATCATCTATAAATGCAAAAAAATATGAAGACCCCTAAAAAGAAACAGTGGGAGATGATCCCCATACATTAGAATGAACATAGTCTAGGATTCCTTTACTAACATGCTTCCACATTTTAAACTTCTGTCTAGTCTGTTTTCTAAACATGCAGTACTTGCAAAAATTCAAATTTAGTGTTTTGAATTTAGGAAGTAACATACGATCAACAAGTACCTTCAATCATCTTTCACTCATATGGCCCAAACGTTGATTCCACAACTGAGTAAGATCACTTGCATCTTCTAATACTATCGTCGCACGACTTGCCTCTGTTTTTCCTTCAAGCTCGTAAAGGTTCCCGATCAACCTCTTAGCCTTCATGACAATCAATATGCCCTTCAAAAGTTTCATCACTCCATCCTGAACAACAAATTTATATCGAGTAGCATCCAGAAATCCCATATATATAAGATTCTTCCTAAGCTCATGTACATGCCTTACTTATGTTAGTGTTCTCATAGTTCCATCATACATTTTAATTTTAACACTACTTATTCCAATAATTTTGCATGAAAAATAATTTTCCATAAAAACCATACCATCATTTATCGGTTGGTAGTCAGAGAACCAACTTCTGTGAAGACACATATGGTGAGAGGCACCCGAATCTAATAACCAGACATACTTATATTAAGTAGTATTCGATATTGTCAGTACCTCGTCAACAATACCTGACCTTGCTTTTGTTGTGTTTTCTTCATTATTGGAGTGCTCATTAGATGGATCTTCCTTGCATTTTCTCTTCCAACAATCTTTCTTCAAATGTTCAGACTTGTTACAGTACCAACACTTCAACTTACCCCTCTTCCCTCTTGATTTTTATCTTGATGGATTCTTCGAGTTTTGTCCTTGTTCTCTTGGATGTCCTCTAGTGGCTATTGCATCAGTTGATTATGATCCTATGCTATTGGCCCTGCGCAACTCTTCAATTAACATTGTTCCAACAATATTATCATAATCAACTTCCTCTATATTACTAAATCACATAGAAGTGATTAGATGATTCCAGGACTCAGGTAGTGTCCATAGTAAAGCAACAACATTCTCTTCGTTACTGAACTTATCTCTCAAATTGGTTAGTTGACAAGTTAGATCAGAAAACACATTAAATGATCAGCGATATTTGTACCTTCTTCCATTTGCATGGCGTATAATTTTCTTCTCAAGAAGATTCTGGGCTAGTGCAAGCTAATGCTGGTCACTTATGACGCGTTCGTTGCAATGGACTTCTGGAAAAACTGAAATTTGAACGTCAAAAAGCAATATTAGAGGTACCTACACAAATTTTTGGAATATGGTGTAAGAATATGAAACGTGGACATCGGATTACCTTCCGGAATATGTAACTTTTATTTATGGAAACTAAGCATAAATCCCAAAAAGTGAAGTTCTTCTAAGGTTGATATGTTATATTTTTCCCAAAAAATATTGAATATGTTTGCATTGGTCCACTCATTTGGTATGCAAATGGTGGAAATTTGTGAAAAAAATTATATAGAGTTGTAGATACCAGGTGTGTCTAGTGCAGTGATATTTTTTCCATATTTATTTATGTTATATTTTTTATTTTTCAAATTAAGGAAGTTAGTGATGCCCTGAAGTGACAAGGTCAAGCGTTGGTCCACCACATCTTGGTCTTAACATAGTCAATGAACGATATTTTTTTTTAGGATGTAGGTCTTTGTGTCTTCTTGTGCGGATTCTTTTCCATTTTTTAAATAGGTGAGGCAATCAAAAGTTATAGCCGAAGCAAATATCCTACCTTTGTGTTAGATTGACGTTAGTCCATTTAAAATTAAATATAAAATATAAAAAGATAATAGATTTAAATAAAAATTACATATTCATAATCTACAGACAGAGCTACACAAGTGTGTGAATTTTCATTAACAATGGACAAGCGTGGCATATGGAAAATCATGCACGAAATAGCAGAAGTGGTACAAAACAAGTTTTTATGTCATAAGATAGTCCAAACCACTTGGTTGGGAAACCCAAACATAAAACCAAAGTAGCCAAGTCATCCACAACGTTGGTTGGAAAAAATGTGCCACAAAAATTCTAAATTTAAATCATGCGCACGTGTAGTTTAAAACATAACGCGCACGCACTAGAAGCGTGATCGTGCTCTCTGGGTGCACACGCACTAAAAGCGCGTTTGCGCTACTTTGTGCACACGCGTTAGAGACGCGTGCGTGCATTTGCTAAGTAAACACTTTGTTTTGATTTTATTTTCAAGCATTTGCAATGGAATGATGATGAGGAGGAGGAGGATCATGACAATGATGATCAAATGAGGATGATGACTATGATGATGATGAGGATGATGATGACAATGAGGATGAGGAGGATGATGACTATGATGATGATGATATGATGATGACGACGATGATTACGATTATGAGGATGATGATGTTGATGACGACGATGATGATGAGGAGGAGGATTATAATGACTATGATGATGAACAATGATGGTGATGATGATGATGAGGAGGAGGATGATAATCACGACTACTATTACTATGATGACAATGATTATGATGATGATGATGATGATTGTGATTATGAGGATGATGATGTTGATGACGAAAATGATGATGATGATGAGGATGATGATGATTATGAAGATGAATATGAGGACGAACAATGATGGCGATGATGATGGTGATGATGATGACGATGATGATGACGATGCTGATGATGATGAGGAACAATGATGATGATGATGATAAGGATGATTTCAATGACGATGATGAGGATGATGACTATGATGATGAGGATTAGGATGAGGATGATGATGACGATGACAATGATGACGAACAATGATGGTGATGATGATGAGGAGGAGGATGAGGACGAGGATGATGATGATGACGACGATGATGAGGAACAATGATGATGATGATCATAGGTTTAGTTGAAACTTTGCTTTGATTTTATTTCCAAGCATTTGCAATGGAATGATGATGATGAACAATGATGAGGAGGAGGAGGAGGAGGATGACAATGATGATGATGAGGATGATGACTATGATGATGATGAGGATGATGATGATGATGATGACGATGATGATGATTATGGTGAACAATGATGGTGATTATGACAATGATGATGATGATGAGGATGATGATGATGATGATTGCGATGATGAGGATGAGGATGACTATGAAGATGACTATGAGGATGAACAATGATGGCGATGATGATGGAGATGATGAACAATGATGATGATCACGATGCTGACGATGATGAGGAACAATGATGATGATGATGATGATGATGATTGTGAAGATGCTGATAAGGATGATTTCAATGACGATGATGAGGATGATGACTATGATGATGAGGATTAGGATGAGGATGATGATGATGATGACAATGATGACGAACAATGATGGTGATGATGATGATGAGGATGAGGATGAGGATGAGGATGATGATGATGACGATGATGATGAGGAACAATGATGATGATGATGATAGGTTTAGTTGAAACTTTGCTTTATTTCCAAGCATTTGCAATGGAATGATGATGATGAACAATGATGATGATGATGATGGGGATGATGACAATGATGATGATGAGGATGATGACTATGATGATGATGACGATAATGATGATGATGATGATGATGATGATGGTGAACAATGATGGTGGTGATGACGATGACGATGAGGATGAGGATGATGATGATGATGATGATGATGATGAAGACGATGATGATGAACAATGTTGGTGCTGATGATGATGACAATGATGATGATGATGATGATGATGATGACGATGATGAGGATGATGAGGATGATGATGATGAGGAGGAGGAGGAGGAGGAGGAGGATTATAATGACTATGATGATGAACAATGATGGTGATGATGATGATGATGATGATGATTGCGATGATGAGGATGATAATGTTGATGACGAAGATGATGATGATGATGAGAATGATGATGACTATGAAGATGACTATGAGGATGAACAATGATGGCAATGATGATGGTGATGATGAACAATGATGATGATGACGATGCTGACGATGATGAGGAACAATGATGATGATGATGATGAGGATGATGATGATAATGATGAGTATTAGGATGAGGATGATGATGACGATGACAATGATAATGAAAAATGATGGTGATGATGAGGATGAGGATGAGGATGAGGACAAGGATGATGATGATGATGACGATGATGAGGAACAATGATGATGATGATGATAGGTTTAGTTAAAACTTTGCTTTGATTTTATTTCCAAGCATTTGCAATGGAATGATGATGATGAACAATGATGATGAGGAGGAGGAGGATGATGACAATGATGATGATGAGGATGATGACTATGATGAGGAGGATGACCATGATGATCATGATCATGACGATGATGATGATGATGGTGAACAATGATGGTGATGATGAGGATGATGATGAGGATGAGGATGATGATCATGATGACAATGATGACGATGACAAACAATGTTGGTGATGATGATGATGAGGAGGATAATGACAATGCTAAGGAGGATGATGGTGATGATGAGGATGAGGATGATGACAATGATGGTGATGAGGATGATGACTATGATGATGAGGATGAGGATGATGATGATGATGATGACGATGATGACAATGCTGATGAACAATGATGGTGATGACGGAGATGATGAGGATGAGGATGATGATGATGATGATGACGATGATGACAATGCTGATGAACAATGATGGTGATGACGGAGATGATGAGGATGAGGATGATGATGATGATGATAGGTTTAGACTATATTGTAATGGTGATGATGATGATAGGTTTTAGACTATATTGTAAAAATACTTGAAATAATCATGAATACAAAGTCGTTGTTGAAGAACATTAGTCATTAAATGAAATAAATGTTAGTGATTAAATGCTCTAAATGTTAGACAGGGGCATGCACGCATTTAGGTTTGCGTTTGCATTAACGCATGCACACAATCTTATACATGTGTGCATGTGCTTAAAGGCCCGTGCGCGCACATGTTAGTAGGTAAAAAAATAGAGTTTTGAATTCTCGGGATTGCTACCTATTCATTAGAGGAAATTTCAACTCAAAATGGGCCTCCTAAAATGAACTAATAAAATAATATTTATTAATTTTGGAGGAAGAAAAGAAAAAAAACTACTTTCTTGTTTGTATTTTTGACATATCTCCCTATGTTTTTACTCAAATTTCGATCGGGAGAGCTCGTTGGATGTGGAATTAAATTACGCATCCAAAGAGTACCCACTTGACATACTTTTGATGGATCCCGCTACCCAAAAAATAAGAAATACCTGAAAAAATGGAATTATGACATCATCATTCCATTTTTTCAGGTATTTCTTGTTTTTCGGGTAGCGGGATCTGTCAAAAGTATGCCGAGTGGGTACTCGTTGGATGCGGAATTTAATTCCGCATCCAATGAGCTCTCCCGATCGAAATTTTAGTAAAAACACAGGGAGATATGTCAAAAATACAAACAAAAAAAGTAGTTTTTTTTATGATACTTATCTCCAAATTTATATTAAAAAGGTGTTTAAGACCTATACGGTATTTCAAATTTAAAACAATTTCATTGGCTAACACATGATGACATGGAATTTGAATAAAAGTTAAAAGGCCCATTTTGAGTTGAAATTTCCTCTAATGTTCACATGTTTTCTTTTGTTGTTCGCATGTTTTGTGCTCCTAAACTGTGCAATTTGGATCACAATCCATCACCACTCTTTGATATATTGGATAGAATCTCACTCTTGGAATCTAGCAAACATATTCAGTGGTCCTAGAAGTTAGTGGAAAGATTCACACTACAAGTTTTCATTGGAAGAAGAGATCATTTTGAGTAGGTATGGTGAATTGTAAATAATTGTTTTAATTCACAAGTTTTCAGATCATTTCATTGATTTATGTTTTATGATATTCCTACAACAATATCTCTCTCATATACAACATTTAATTTCACAAGAATAAATCCCAACTTCACATCTAAACAAGTCTCATATTCTCCATACAAGATGAAGTATGCCATGTTAACTAATTTACATTTGCACATGGATATATTTTGATTTTACACAATGATGGCATAGATGAAATTATATCTTGAGACTCTTCAATTTAAGAAAAAAACCTTTGAAGTAATCATGGGAGAGGGTCCATATTGAATAGTTCACCAAGTTGTCCATATTCTCTTTACAATATGAAGTATGCAATGTAGACCAATAACCATTTGCACATGAATATATTTCGATTTCCCACAAGGATTGCATAGATGAGGTTCTCTATTGAGACTCTTTAATTTGTATAAAAACCTTGGAATCAATCATGGGAAAGGGTCCATATTGAACAGTTCACCAACTTGTCCATGCTCTCCTCTTCATGCTAGATTTATCATAACATGCCTTTGATCTTGACAGGGATGCCTCTACCTCAATGATTTCTCCTTTTTTGAGGGATTTGCAACCTCCTCATTTCACTCGTCTTATTTTAACTTCCAATACTTTTTGAACAAAAAGGAAGTCAAAATCCTATAGATGTAATACCTATAAACTTGACTATATTTACTTGACTCAAATAGAGTATAGAAATGAAAATTTGGTCCAAACAAAAAGAGAAACCTTTAATCAACGATTATGTATCAATACCAATAATTAGCATACTAACATATCTGTACTTTAGTTATTTATGTTGGAACGCATCATGTGTCTTGTATAATGGAACTAATACCTTATTTGTTGCTTCTTATGCAGGGGTAGACCTCATAGTTTTGATAAAGAAAATTTTGGATATGGGAAACTCATGTAACAGAGAAAGAAAAACTAGAAGGAATACGCCCATTAAAAAGGAAAATGAGGTAAGAGAAAAGGCTAGGTTGGCAATGGAGAGAGTGAGACATGGTCCAGACATTTCCACTGATGCCGCATCTGATACTAATAGATTTGATGACATAACAACCTCTACTTCAGAACCACAGGTGAAGCGGTTGCGTCCAATGGACCCAACTCAAGTTCCAACATCAACAGAGTCTCCAACCAACAATCCATCAACGAGCCATGTTGAAGCTCTTGAAGACATAGGTGTATTGAGAGACGCTGATTATGAAGCATTGGACATAGGAGCAATGATTAATTTGCAATATCTTCCAGAAGACCACAACCATGTCAAGCACACTCCCAATATGGACCAACATGTGAATAATTCACGGCAACAAAGAAGCCCTGGGATCCATAGCTCATGTCCACCTTCCCTACCTCGACTGTTTACTGCAAGAAAAAGGACTCCTAGACGTATCCATGTGGATGAAAGTCGTCTGTCAGTCCTTGAAGGTAAGTTTCCCAAACGCACTATCGATTGGCAATGTAACAAATTAATGAAGGAATATTTTGAATCCAAAGGTGATGCAGGTGAATGTCAATTATTACTATGTTTGTTAAAGTTAAATTGTTTAGTTGTTGTTAGGAGAATTCTGGGCATAAAGATGGTTAGAAGTTCAGATGCTAACAATCATATTGTTAGAAATCTACAATCTGCTTTTAATGCGATTGGGAAGACGTCCCATACTAAAGATCTCTGTGCAGCTCATCGTGGGTTATCATAATCAATTGTAAGGAAGTCCACATGGCAAAGCCGCCTCCTTTCACACACTTCTTAGATACTTAAGTAAATAGAAAAACTATTCATAAGTACTCTTTTATAAGAGAAAATATGTAGACTCTAGGTGGAAAAAATTGTTGGGATTTTGTCGACAGGTTGCCTCATCGAGACATGAAGCTAATTGATGCTACCAAGGAGTTAGTACAAACATTTTGGCATGATCATATAAGACCTTCATCTAATCAAAGAGATGTGCTAAAGCTAAGAAAAGGTTCTACTGAACGTGAACCCCACGTCAAACACTTCCTTGACACAACATAGACTGAACTCCATGAGAGATTCAAGAATGAGCATACACAATTGAACCTGGGCCAAAGGTCCTTTGAGAAATGTAAACCATGGTACGTTTGTATATGCATTGATCGATACACATGTTGTTGTAGATACCATGTAGAATATGAATATTTTTATGACACGTATAAACATATATTTTTTGATTTGCATACTAGCCTTGAGCATGGCTGCAATGAATCTGTAATACCACCGAATGCATCGAGAGATTTTATCGTCAGCATCATGTGTCCAAGGCATGAAGGACAAAAATACTATCATTAGAGGAAATTTCAATTTAAAATCATCCTTCCAAAAATAATACAAATTTCTTGTCATCACGTATTATCCAATCAAAATGCTTTAAAATTAAAAAAGGGAGCACCTCTTAAACAAATTTTTAATATAAATTTGGGGATAGGTATCATAAAAGAAACTATTTTTTTTGTTCGTATTTTTGACATATCTCCCTATGTTTTTACTCAAATTTTGTATCAGGAGAGCTCGTTGGATGCGGAATTAAATTCCGCATCCAACGAGTACCCACTTGGCATACTTTTGACAGGCCTCGCTACCCCAAAAACAAGAAATACCTGAAAAATGTGATGATGATGTTGTCATCACATTTTTTTAGGTATTTCTTGTTTTTGGGGTAGAGGGGCCTATCAAAAGTATTCCGAGTGGGTACTTGTTGGATGCGGAATTTAATTCCACATCCAACGAGCTCTCCCGACCGAAATTTGAGTAAAAACATAGGGAGATATGTCAAAAATACGAATAAAAAAGTACTTTTTTCTTTTCTTCCTCCAAAATTAATAAATATCATTTTATTATTTTAACTATTATTTTATTAATTTTCCTTCGGAGGCCCATTTTAAGCTGAAATTTCCTCTAATGGGAAAATCATGTCTGTATGTGAATTGTTCCAGGTGTAGTGGGTTTGCTCTTTTGAACTGTTGCATTCATGGAAGTGATGAGCATCAATTTGGCAATATGAGCATGGAGATGCAGAGCTTGCAGTATGTAACCTATCAATCAGATAGTGTGAAGGAAAATAAAAAGATTGCATTGGTGAATTCACACGTGCAAATGATTATTGCATGTTTTTCCTCTTACATGTTCAGTTTCTACATATACATTCTTTAAAGGTCACATTCTAATATGACCCTAGTTTTCATGGCAACAGGTACGGGTATGTGATTTTTTGATGGAGTTCTACAAGAAAACCGAGCAATATGTTCAACATGTGCACATAGCGCGATGGCAGGATGAGCAGTACAGAAAATGCAAGTACACCTTTCCCTTTGGGACCATATTGTCAATTGTGGATTTTGCAGAAAACTACAAACTTCATCTACAAAATGAAATTTAGAGTCAATACTACCATTCCGACCAACTCAGCATCATGGTACATATTACGTAGAGGCATAGCCCTAAGAGCAACGTTAACAACAGGATAATACAAAAGGAGACAAACTTTTACGTAAGTGATGACAAATGCCATGATATGCATTATGTGCAACATTGTTTTCAAGTTTTCTATGATCATATAAAGGAGGGAGATATACAGATGGATCAGCATTGGATATGGTCAGATGGTTGTGCGAGCCAGTTCAAAAATTCCTGAGTCTTCCAATGGATGAGTATGTTACATAAGACTTATAATGTTCCACATATATGGAACTACTTTGAGACCAGGCACGACAAAGGTGAACATGACGGTGCCGGTGCATGCACCAAGACTGCACTACGAAGGGAGGAGATGAGGTTTACCAGAAACCCCCATATCAAAGATGTAGAATCCATAGTTCAATGGTGCTCAGCAACAATGTCAGACCGACCTTCAGTGGTAGGAAGGCCAATCAGGAATTTTTGGCATGTGGTTGACATAGATCGATCATGTTCCTATAGTTGTGGCACAGTACAAGGAACACATGGATTTCATTCAGTTCAAAGCTCAAACAACCCCTTATTTGAAATATGGACCTAGAAACTTGCTTGCTTTTGTAGCCCTTGTAGCAGTGGTGAATGGGATGAATGTGAATGCATGGATTGGGTTGATGATTGGGATTGTGTGTCACTTGCAGTAGACCCATGTGTATTCATTGAAACAACCCACTTAGCGGAGGTCCAATTAGCGATTTTGACAGACCACGACCATATCTCAGATCTTGTACAACCAAGACACATATATGTAGTTGTTTCCCAAAAATACAATGAATGGGGCAAGGATTATTGGTTGGCATGATGCATTCGAGGTAAGAAAATCCTGAATGGATCACTGATTTATGATGAAGGAAATGAATTTCCTATTGGCTGGATGGTGGTTGAGGGTGAATATCTTACACTAGATGGGAAATCAAAAAGAACTAGTGGGCATGTATGTGTGGATTACAGACCAGGTTCCGTGGTCTATCACTTCAAAAAATTGATTGTTGGCGTGAGCATCCATCTACAGACAATGTCAATGAACAACTCAACCAAGGTACGTTACTTCTTGCCTCATTCAGAGCACGAGAGATTGATGGAGGAAATTAGCAACAGAGAGGATCCAGCTGGCTATATTGAATGAGATTGGCTAATTGCACTTACACTCCACTTGGATTCCAATTCCATGAGTGATTGAAATTGACAGCTACTATTAAAATACAAGAAGATCACGATAACTTACTCCACTTTCTATGTGAACTTTGCAAAATCCTTTCCCTTTCCATCTATATCGATGTCATATCTGAATATATAGCATGTATAATTACTTATTACCAAGTATGATCTATTTTATGCACCATCTTGGTAATAAGTATTTATACATGCTATATATTCAAACATGACATCGATATAGATGGAAAGGGAAATTTTGCAGAGTTCACATAGAAAGTGGAGTAAGTTATCATGATCGTCTTGTCTTTTAATAGTAGCTGTCAATTTCAACCACTCATGGTCGTCTTGTCTTTTAATAGATTTTGACATGTTATCTTGCACAAGCACACGATTCTCTACATTTGACTATGCAAGAATAAAAAATTTCGTCATTTGCATTCTCAATTGCTTCTGTTCTTTTTAATTAGAGATTGAATTATTTGAATGTAACTTCTAGTGAAATTTTTTAATGCATGTATCTTCAATAGACACCCTTCACTGGTTTAATCTTTCACCCATGTTTCTCTTACCTTTCCTACAGGAGTTTAAACATCATGTCCTTCATAGGTTTGCTAACTCCACACTTTATATTGTTCTCTACATGTCCTGCCTAGTAAACCACTATCTTTGCAACTTTCTCTCCAATTTGTGTTGCATCGAGCTACTATTCAAAAAATAATTGCTCTAATGTTGTGAAGCAGTATTTGACTTGTGGATTATGCTTTCATATCTAAATTTTAATTGCTATTCTAGTAAGTTTTTATCCTTTTTCTATTTGAGTCAATAATTAGAATTTAATGAGAAAGCAAAAGGTATAACACAGAGTAAGGTCAAATAGTTGTTCATGTTTAAGAGATACAGTTTCTATAACATTTCTTCTATACTTTTTTGGAGAAATATAGTTCATCCCCAATATTTGTTGTGTTGGACCCAAATACTTCATTGCAAATTGACTTCCCAAGCCCTTCTTCAACCTTTTAATAATGCTCTTACCATGCCCAACAATTAGCATGTCATCCCAGACCGAGAATGACCAAGTGTCCCTGAATAGAATTTTTATGCAACTTGCAGCTCGACACGACTCGAAAACTGGAGGTCGGATCGATGAGCTATCGATTTCGTTGGTCTCCTGGCATGCCATTACCTATAGAAGGCCCTCTCCACCACGTTTTCATGGCCCAGTGACTCCACATTGCATCGGTTTCATAAACTAGGGTTTTGGTCAGTTTCCTTCAATGCAACTCTCGCATTGGTGGGTCAACTTTGAAAAACCCTCCTCCATTCCAGTATTGGTGGTGTTCCCATTTCGGAATTGACCATACACACCTGTTAGAACCAATGACATGAAATCTTACTACTCCATTTGGTTTTTCTCTCCCGGATTGAGAGTGACCAAGTGTCCCTGAACGACATTTTCATGCGACTTGCAGCTCGACATAACTCGACAACTGGAGGTCAGATTGATGAGCCTTCAACTCCGTTGGTATCCTAGAATGCCATTACCTCTAGTGGACCCTCTCCACTGTGTTTGCATGGCCCAGTGACTCCACATTGCATCGGTTTCGTTAACTAGGGTTTTGCTCAGTTTCCTTCAATGTAACTCTTGCACTGGTGGGTCAACTCTAAAAAACCTTCCTTTGTGCCAGTATTGGTGGTGTTCCCATGTCAGCATTGGCCATACACACCTGTTAGAGCCAATGACATGCAATCTTGCTACTCCATTTGGTTTTTCGTTCCCAGACTGAGAGTGACCAAGTGTCCCTGAACAACATTTTCATGCGACTTGCAACTCGACATAACTCGGCAACCGGAGGTCGGATCGATGAGCTGTCGACTCCGTTGGTCTCCTAGCATGCCATTACCTCTAGTGGGGCCCTCTACACTATATTTTCATGGCCCAGTGACTTAACTGTGCATCGTTTTCGTAAATTAGGGTTTTGCTCAGTTTCCTTCAATGCAACTCTCGCACTAGTGGATCAACTATAAAAAACCCTCCTCCATGCCAGTCTTGGTGGTGTTCCCATGTCAGCATTGGCCATACACACCTGTCAGAGCTAACAACATGCAATCTTGCTACTTCATTTGGTTTTTCTCTCCCGGACTTAGAGTGACCAAGTGTCCCTGAATGGCATTTTCATGCGACTTGCAACTTGACATAACTCGGTAACCAGAGGTTGGATCGATGAGCAGTTGACTCTATTGGTATACTGGCATGCCATTACCTCTAGCAGGCCCTCTCCACCGTGTTTTCATGACCTAATGACTCCACTATGCATCAGTTTCGTAAACTAGGGTTTTGCTCAGTAGATTTATTAATGTTGTCATTTGTTGTAATAAGAGGTTCTAGATATGTTATATGCTTGGAAAGAGTGCCCTAAATGGATGTATCTTCATGGTGTTAATGTACACTTGGACTAGGGTTTATTTTGTTGCGTTTCATTGTGATATTAGGATTAAGATGAGTGAAATATTAGACCATAGTGACCACTTTCACACACATGTTGAGGAGAAAAAATGAGCATAGTAGCCACCTTGGCACACATATTGAGGATAATCATTGCAGCATTGTAACCACCTCTGACACATATGTCGAGGAGCATTGGGAACAAGAAGATGTAGTACACGACTAGAGGAGGAATGCATTACATGACGAAACTTGGATATGCATAAGGACACTAGGGTTTATTTATGTAAGTAAACCTTGGAGAAGGAGATATAATATTAGAGGAATTGATGGTTGTGTTGTAGAATCTATAGATCTTGTTATTAAGGAAAAAGAGGTAGAATTAGGGTTCCAACCCTGTATAAGATACAAAGAAAAGAGCTAATGTCTTTGGTGATATTGCAGTCTTGTTCTTATGTGATACATGGAGGTTAGGGAAAGACCATGGAAAACTTAACTTGATAAGTCTCGAGCTTCTTTTGATTCCTTTCTTAGAAGAATATTTTTTTAAGTTTAGTTGATTTTCCATGGAGGTCTTGGTGCTTGTGTTGATGCAATAGACAAAGACCTAGGGTTTGAGGAATCATCCTAGGATAGAAATGTTGGCGTAGAAACTAGTGCTATACTTATCTAAAATTCCATGTGCTTCTATGATGAAAGATGATTAGGGTTTATAAACCCTAATGAGGAAAAAAATTATAGTGTGGATACCTTAATGCATTCTAGGGTTTCATGAACTACAATCTCGTTGAGACTTGCATACTAGGGTTTCATGAACTACAATTGCATGCTATAACTAGGGTTGAGAAGTTATAAGATGAAACACATGTACATGTACAAATTGAAAACCAACTAGGGTTTTGTGAACTACAATTGTATGCTATAATTATTGTTGAGAAGTTATGATATGGAACTAGGGTTTTGTGACCTCTTTAAAAGCTATCATGATGGAAGTAGAAACACATGTACATGTACAAATCCAAAACCAACTAGGCTTTCATGAACTACAAATTGCATGCTATGACTAGGGTTGAGAAGTTATGAGATGGAAATATGGATTTATGAGCTCTTTACAAGTTATGAGATGGAAAAGAGAAACACCCCTACGGTTTCATGAACTACAATCTCGTTGAGACTTTCATACTAGGATTTCATGAACTACAATTGCATGCTTTAACAAGGTTTGAGAAGTTATGAGATAGAAATATGGATTTATGAGCTCTTTACAAGTTATGAGATGGAAAAGAGAAACACCCCTACGGTTTCATAAACTACCATTGCATGCTAGGGTTTCATGAACTATAATTGCATGCTAGGGTTTCATGAACTACAATTGCATGCTATAGTTTCATGATCTACAATTGCACGCTCTAACTAGGGTTGAGAAGTTATGAGATGGAAGTAGGATTTTATGACCTCTTTACAAGTTACAGTGATGGAACTAAAATGGTATGGTATGTTGTATGTTCGTATGGTATGGTATGGTATGTTAGTACATGGTATGATGTTAGTATCATAGGGTATTGTGGGGTATGTACTATGATGTTAGTATTGTAGGGTATGGTATGGTATGCTAGCATGGTATGGTATGTTAGAATGGCATGATGTTAGTATGTTATGGTATGTTATATTAGCTGGTAGGTTTTCGTAACTCTTTACAGGTTATGATATGGAAGTAGAAACACATGTACAGTGTACACATCCTAAACCAACTAGGGTTTCATGAACTACAATTGCATGCTATAAATTGGGTTGAAAATGGCCCTCCCCTCATGTTTTCATGGCCCAATGTGTCTAGATATCACTAAGAAAGCACATGTTGCGACATTATATTATTGATGTACTAGATTATAAGCCAACAACCTGCATAATAAAACTAGGGTTCACATATTGAGACATGGAACTACAAACTAGGGTTTTATGAACTCTTTAGGTTTGAAGATCAAATTAGACTGGTTAGTATCATTTAAGTAGAAACTAAATGGCCATATAGCCCTAGGCTACACTTACAAATTGAAAACCAACTAGGGTTTCATGAACTACAAATTGCATATTATAACTAGGGTTCACAAGTTATGAGATGGAACTAGGGTTTTATGACCTCTTTAGGTATATATCATTAGATTGGTTAGTATCATTTAAGTAAAAACCAAAAGGCCCTATACCTAGGCTATGCACATACATGAAATAATTTTATTGGGATTAATATGAACTACTTACTATTTATTTCATATGTTTACAAATGCAAATACCAATGTGTGCAAATGCTAGGAACAATACTCAAATTATCAAATTGTTACAATTGAATTAAACCCTAGGTTAAGAATTGAATTTATTTGTTATCCTAAACCCTAGCTAACACTATTGTAATTGATGAATAGTTACATGCTAGACTTTCCTGAAATGCTAACCCTAGCTAGACTTGCCTGAAATGCCATGTGCTTCTATGATGAAAGATTATTAGGGTTTATAAACCCTAATGAGGAAAATAATTAAAGTGTGGAGATTTGAATTTTAGCTTATATTAAATTTTTGATTGGGTAGATTCTAGCATTGGTTATGCATGCTAATTTGAGATCATTTTGGGTTGAATTTGTTAAGTAAACTTTAATGATGTTTATTTTGTTAGATATCCTAAGTGCAAACCTTTGGATAGGTCATCATGCACTTGTGTAGGCCATCAATATGATGACTAAGGAAAATCCTTTGAAATAAAAGGAACTTGCTAGCCAAAATGACCCTTCAAACCATGATTGTACACACAAAGAAAACATGTCGCTACCAAAGGAAGGATCAATAGGGATGACAAGATATGAAGTGAGTGGGTAAGATAGGAAAGCAAGAAAGTGACCTTAGGCTATGATAGGTGGGTAAGAGGCTATTAGGGCTTCCCTAAATAGGATATTACCTGCCAGGGTTTCCTCATTGATTATAAATCCCAGGTTATGCATGATAACCTTTAAAATTCAATTAGGGTCAGGGTTTCCTCATGGATTCTAAACCCTAGGTTATGCATGCTAACCCTTAAATCGTTAAGATTCCAACAAGTACAATAGCTCATTAAAATTGCAAGTTCTCAATAGATCGTTATAGAAGACACATATTCATGAACTTGTTTCATTTTTTATTTGTTAAGGAAGAACAATTTTTATGGGAAGTTAGCATTTTGGGATGTTTTAATTTCAATTATGCATGTGGTTGAAGCATGTTATTGGTGTTGATGGGACGTTATCCTCATATCATATAAAGTTAACCTATCTTGCAACCGACATAAAAGTATTTCCAGCCAAGCATTTAGCATTATGACAGTTCCATATTTCACTTTTTAGCTAACTGGACAAAGGCACAATATTTTTAAGTAAACATCGGTGATAAACAATTTTATAAGTGACAAGTTTCCAAGCCAATGGGACTGTTAAACCAAATCAAATTTCCAATCAAGTAAAATGTCTTATGGCAGTCCAAGATGTAATTTCCAGTCAAGTAAAATGTCTTAAGACAGTCCAAGATGTAATTTCAAATCAAGTAAAATGTCTTATGACAGTCCCAGATGTAATTTCCAGTCACGTAGGAATGATAAGAAGTATATTCACTTGGCTTTTGATGACACAATGACTTGCAAGCAATTCAAGGAATTTTCTAGTATTTTTCCAAGTTATGGATGTTTATATACCACTGTCAAATTTGTTGAAGTATGGCTGGGAATGATTGTTTATATACAGTCCCTTTAGGGTGTCTTTGTGGCACTTTAAATTGGGTTATGGACAAATTTGAGCAGAGGCATTAGTTAGTGGGTAAGATAGGAAGGAAAGGAAGTGACCTTGGGATATGCTAGGTGGGTAAGAAGGCTATTAGGGATTCCCTAAATATGATATTATAGTGAATATGTTAGGGAAGCTTAGGATGATTTAGTGGTGTTCTAGGGCTGTCCAAAATGGATATTACAATCAAAGATATAGGGAGAGTCATGGGGGTCTAAGTAGTGTGGAAATGAAAGGAATAAGCCTTGCTTTAGAGAGAGGGAAAGGTAGGAGTCTAGGGAAAGGTTTTTAGCAAGGGTTAGGATAGAATAGAATTTCTTAGGTGTGTCTTATGGCTACCTAATAGGTAGTATTACAGTCTAGTTTGATAGATAGTCCCAGGGTTAGTCAAGGATAGAAAATGGAGTAGAAGGCCAAATTTTAGAATTACTATGTAATTACCAAAGGCAGACAAGTTCTTTCTATTGAAATTTGGACAATGAACAAGACTGTATTTTTATGCATTTATGTATTTTTTTGTTAACTAACCTACAGTGTTAAATTTTTTATGCATTTTATTATGAAATTATGGACTTTATTGCTTCGTCAACAATAAGTATTGCAAGCACATTAGTTGTAAAATACTAATGTAAAGAAGTATAAAATGATATATTAATATACAAAAATATCCAATCATATACAAAATATGGCAACTCGTTCCATATACAAAATATGGAAACTCGTGCCCTATACAAAATATGGCAACTCGTGTCGTATACAAAATTTGGCAACTCATGCCGTATACAAAATATGGAAACTCGTGCCAAAAATTCCACATCATGGCTAGTGTACATAGGAGGCTCTCTCAATCCTCCTGCCCACCCTCAGAGCTCCCAGGTCCAACTCCAAAATCGATCTTCCTCTCCTTCGAGCTAGAGGAAACTCGATTCTCTCGGCTGCTTCGACCACCTCCCCTTGGGCTCTGAAATGACAACAATCAAATGTCAACTCCTACAGGAAATTGTACAAGTATAAAACACAATTTAAATATCAAAATTACATTTTCAAATTTTAAATAGCTCACCTAAGACAAGACCATAAGTGGTGAGCATGCCACCCTCCTTCGTCATCCAAGTCTCTTAGCAATGCCACCCTGTAACATTTAAACAGTAAGATAACTCATACAATTTACTGTTATGTTAATTTTTGTTAATATTGAACGAGATTTTCATAAACTAATCAATCTAACCGTGAGCACAACAGGCTAGTCCTGGGGGCTGGCAGGTGGAGCAATCGACTGCTCCTCAGGGGTGGTAGGTGGAGCAGTGGGTTGTAAAACCTACTCTGATGCTAGGTTGGATGGCATAGCAAAGGATGTCTCCACATCGATGTTGGCTATAACACTAGGGGGCACGATGGGAGAGGGAATGAACTGGAGTGGGCGAAGCGGTGATGTACGATGATAAATGCCAATTGGTTGTAGAATGGAACGAGCCACCCTGGAATATTGAAACAAGGGCGGTGGGGGAATATGGAGGAGGGGGATGAGGTCTGGGATGGGGTGGAAGGATGGGTGAATGTGGTCGGATTGGGGAGGNGGGGGGGGGGGGGGGGGGGGGGGGGGGGGGGAGCTGGATGGAAGTGTGGTGGTGGGTGGGAGGCAAGGGATGGATGCAATGGGTTGGGGAGGGATGTAGGGAAAGGGACATGTATTCCAGGGGCTACACCAAGCATATATGGTGTGAAAAAGGCAGTTGGTAGAGAGATAGTGACACCGACGTGCCTATGTGGTGGGACCTACATACATATTCATGGCATCGTGTATTAGTACATAAAAAGTATAACTATACAAATCTAAGCCATCAAAACTGAAATTAAATTTATACTTTATTACAAGATACCTGCTCATGAGGGGATCTGTTGATCCCTGGTGGGGATGGTTGGTCACTCAATCTTGCGGACACCTGTTCATTTGCACATAAACATTTAGATTCAATTAGTAAATATTAACTAAATATAGGCCGACAATTTAAATAATAATGCGACAATTGACATCCAATTACTACTAACATTAAATTTAATTACTAAAAGAAAAATACCTGTGTGTATGGTGTCACGATGTACTCTGCAGCTTCCATGGCTCCATCTAGGTTGAAGGAACCAGCGTCCTCCCACCCGTGTGTTGGAGACTTAGCAATGAATAGCTATACATTAAAAAAAATCAAGTCATTAACATCCGATTCTAAGTTAACTTTATTAGAAATTATAACATTAAATAAAACAATGACTAACCTAGTGTAGGTAGCTCTCTGTGCCATGGTCCTACATGGGAACCTAGCATGGATGCCCACAACAAGAACAATGATGTGGCAGTGGTCTCGTTGAGCTAGATTGATCCACCTAGCTACCACTTGTATTTTCTCTCCCTCGCCCACCACCAGTAGACCGTGCAGAAGTGTGTCTCTTAGGGGGGTCTTACTCGCTTTGCGAGGACATAGCCAAAAATGCAGTATGCCTGAGAAGGTGTCATGTGGCATGTATGACGGACTCATGGATATCATCTAGACCGCTACCTAACCCAAGGGGTTGAGGAGGCGGGTTTGGCTCTCGCCTAGGTGCAGCAGGTCCTCTGAGTGGGTTCCGGTGGGCATGAGGTCAATATTGGGCTGAGCCAAAATCAATGCCCTAGAACTCAGTGATGTTGAAGTAGTTCACATGAAACCCTAACACAAACTCATCCCACTGTTTCCTGAGAAAATACTGTAGGACCTCGACATTGTTGCATGGAGGCTTGTCGAATACCATGAACCATATCTTCCTCTAGTTTTCTCTCCATGGCTGGTAATTACACCAGTCCATGCAAACTTGCCTCTTCCTCACATATGGAGGTTGTGTTGTTCTAGGATCTATAAATTTCCTCCACGGTTGGGATTTTGTGATATTTAGGTTTTTTATATCCTCTTTGGATATACCAAGTGCTATAATGCTCTCTCATTTGAGCCCTATATTCGCTCAAACTGGTTATCTCACTATGGGAAATGTTGATAGATTCTATAATGTTTTGTATTGATGTGGCGAGGGAAACCCGATAGGGTTCCCTCGTGTTCTTCAATTCATCACTCAAAATTCTTAATTGGTTTAAATCCCCATGTAATTCATCTTTGGGGTTTTCTTCTTCATTTAATTCAGGGTTTTCTTCATTTAATTCGGGGTTTGGGTCCTCTGTTTGTTTTTTTTTCATTCATTTCTTTAGATGGTTCATTGCTATTGGTCATTGTGGTTAGGTAATTTGTACATGCAGTATAAAATTTTTCCCATTTCAATTGATTTTCAATTTTGTATTTTATTTTAAAAACAATAAAAACAATGAAAAAACAAAAAAAAATTGCATTCCTACTCTATTTACCTTACTCCAACATCGTTTTAGGCAATTTGCATAACTTAGATGGGCTCCTTGGGGGTCGAATTAATCTCCTTGGGGTCGTTGGCTCCTCCTTGCATGCTCATGGGTTGCCAAAAACAATATGCACTATTTTTTTAAATACAAAGGGATGCGCGCATGTCCATGTTTGCTATCGTGCCCAACATGTGCGTGCGTTCAAATGCGCGTGCGTGTGCGCGCTCTTATTTCCCACGCTGGCAATCCGGTGTGGAGGTTCGTCAGTCCGAAGCGGAAGCACATGCACGCATCTACGCGGTGCGTGCATGTTGTTGATTTATCCTGCTTGCAAGCTCCCATTGCATCGTAATTGGGTAGCATCTTCTTGCGGGTTCCCTTCTGCTAGTTAATGATTGTGTCATGTAAAGGCTTTCGAGTTTGCTCCATAAACCAACAGTTGTAGTTTCTCCAACAATATTGAACAGAACTTAGTCTACTAGGAAGAAGGGGATAACACTTAGTACTCTTACATCTAGTTCCTCCCATTCATCATCTGACATGTAGTCTGGATTTCTTAGATTTTCCCATCAACACTTTTTGTACCCCTTGTTGGACTAGCACATATTGCATCTTCAATTTCCATAGCCAAAGTGGATTTTGTCGTTAAACTTCTCCACCTCAAATTTTCCACCCTGCAACCTTGCCATTCTTGCACATAACCGTACCAGACAATAATAAAAAAAGATTCTCAAGCAGTGAGCAAGTTACCTCAGATTTTCTGTCTGCAGGTAAATGTCTTTTTGCATCCAAA
The DNA here is from genome assembly GCA_001517045.1 of Pseudotsuga menziesii. Taxonomy (NCBI): domain Eukaryota; kingdom Viridiplantae; phylum Streptophyta; class Pinopsida; order Pinales; family Pinaceae; genus Pseudotsuga; species Pseudotsuga menziesii. The sequence continues at coordinate 116,238 of LPNX010198262.1, read as the reverse complement.
CAACCGAAATGCAACTTCCTACTTTGTAGACCCACTAATATCCTTCTGTAACAGCGTCTGTCACCGCTACAGACCCACGATTTCATAAATTTATAACCACGCTTCAACGTTCACGAAACTTCAACTTTCAGTGCTTGGTTCTGTAGCATGCCTTCTTTCTTCTTACCATGGATCTAATACCACTTGTTGTGCAGCTGAAGCAAAACAAACCAGATTGAAAGAAATACGCATAATACAGAATGAATAACTAAAACAAAGACACGAAGATTTTCTAGTGGATGTTTCCCTTGTGAAGGGTTTTACAACCATAAAATCTTTACAACCATAAAATCTTCGTGTCTTTGTTTTAGTTATTCATTTTGTATTCTATGTATTTTTTTTCAATCTGATTTGTTTTGCTTCCGTTGCACAACAATATTTAATAACTCTCCATGATCATTCGGGACTATTTCCATTAGATTTGTACTATAACAATATATTTAATATATGTCTTGATCATTGTGGCTATTTCCATGGATCCGTTGTGTAGTCTTTTCACGACCATGCTCTCTAAACCAAGTTATCTTTAAAAAAATAAACGAATTTTCCTACGTTGTTTTACTATGAAGACTAAACATGAATGGAGTAAGATTCCATATAATCAATTCGGAGTGGGAAGGACTCCATGCATCTCATTGGAATAAAGAGTGCATCCCATTGGAATAAAGAGTAATGGGTCAAATACTTGAAAATTGTTTATTTAAAGCATATAAAATGTTTGAACATTTCCAAATACTATAAACATTTAAAGATAACTTAAGGGTTTGATTTGATGGCAATAATATCCCTTGTGTTATTGTTTCGTTGAAATATACCTCCATCTGCTAGTTCAGTTGAATGACATCCAATTATCCTACATCAGTCCCCTTTAGACTCTGGCTACCTTCCATAAAATGAAACCAAAGCTGACCAGTTTAGACTCCAATAGCTGAACACAGACTTGGCACCTTCAAATGATGCTCTCTAGAGGTGAGGTCCAAGTAACCTGCATGTACAATCTATAGATGTCCTCTATCAAACTCTAGCTAGTTGCAATTTAATTGATGTTTACCTATCCTACATATACTACTCTGACAGTTCTTTAGCTTGTCCTAACATGTCATGTGGAGTTCGGAAGCTGTCCCTTTCTACGACCACCCTTGGGAGTACCCAAATAAAATGATTTATTTCACATTACAAGTATTCCCATGATGTTGTTGTACCACATTATTCATGCTAGTTAGATTTTATTGTGTTAAAATCTTTACATAGTTGTCAAGTCATCTTGTTAATTTGATTGATCATTTCAAACTATGCATAATTCTTCCTCTTTTTAGAGGGGAAATTGTGTGATTTCCTATTGATAGAGCGGGTAATATTGATAGAACGGGGAGTAGCACAATACACTTACCAACTCTACTTCAATAGTCAATAGTGCCAGGCTTGAGCGAATGAAAGTCCCAGGCTTGAGCGAATGAAAGTCCCAGGCAATATAGATTTGGTATAATATTCTTATGAAAATAATATCAATCACTCCCAAATATTATATTCTTAAATAAAATTCTTTATATCTATAGATAAAAAATACTAAAAAAAAATTATGCAATAAAAACATCGGCATATTGATTTATACCTATTCATTACTTTAAAAAATATCGATATACCCATTAATATTCATGTTCATGGAAAATTAGAAAATTATGAAATAGTGGTGGTTTAATTTCTAAAAGTTTTAAATAAATCAACATTCAAAATAGGTTATGTTTACTTAAAAGATTAAAAAAAGACTATTTTTTAATCAACTTACAATATCTAAAATGAACTCCTATCTAGGAAACAACCCTGCCCACTTTCAAAAAAAAAAAACTTTTTCATTCATATAAATATTTAGCTAGAAAAAAGACTTCTATATATTTAAAAATAGAGTAGACCCAAACCATCTTTCAAAACATGATAAATTCTTAACTCATAAATTAAAAAGAATCTTAGTTGATATAATTTTAATTTCAAAATCCACAAACTACAAGGCAAATATATTAATGCCTTTCGAGGAATATGGAGCCTGCCCTCGAGAGTTAATCTATATACTTACTCGCCATTTAAGAAGCCATACGTATAGATGTCCAGTTTTTTCATATATATTGAGTTTTATATTATATCTATGCTTATAGATAAATAGAAGCGCTTGGCATTATTCATCGTAAACGCCCATGGCCGTTCGAAGCTCAAACACGAATTGACCCCACCGGTCGTTCAGGTTGATGCGGAACCAGTTTCTGTATGGGCTGCATCACAAATTGTGACTCATGGCCGCTTGTGGCTGGATTTTTGGCTGCATCAATTGGTATATCATCTACAGTATTGAAATTTGCACGCTCTCCCAACTCGTCCACGGCAATAATGACATCCTTAAGCCTCGTTACAATCTTTGTCAAAAGACATGCAACTGTTGCAACAGAAAGTGTCTCCATGAAGGCATGAGCACGCTGGGTTCTTTCGTTCTTTTGCACTTGCTTTATTCCGTTTCCGGCCACAGCAGAATCGTCAGACCTTAGAGGAATATTTTCCTGACCCGGCCAGATCTTCCTACTGTTCGATCTAGTAGGTTTTCTGTTTGCTTCATCTGCCCGACCAGCAGCCTTCTTAATTCTCAAAATTCGTGGGTTTCTAGATTCAAAAGGCGGTGTAGCTTTTAAGTCAACCATTTTTGGTTGTGGAGTTTGTTTCACGATCTGCCAGCTTTTACTGTCTATAAACAACTCTGGTTGGGACGTCAAGCAATTCTGTAATTCCTCCACCGCTCTGTCCAGGCAATCGGTCATGACTTGGACACTGCTGATTCGGGTCATGGTTTTGATGCTGTCCGCCAGTTCTACTACAACCTTCGAGGATTCGGCCACGATCTTCATGCATGGTACTTTTAGGCGTTGTCGCAAGAAATACGGCGCCTGGAATCAAGTAATTTACGAGCACTTGCTTAGCGGTGTTTCAAAAGTTTTAACACTACGCATAAATCTCAGTGAAGCATACCTGAATCTCAGAGTTCAGGCACCCATTCAGAGCTTCTACACAATAGGCGCATAAACGCAACTTTGCTCCAATTTTGACGTATTGCGTCCAGGGATATCTGAATCGAAATGGCCCGTGCGGTGGTAACTCCCATACAGCAAACTTTCCCTGCCAAAGATATAGTACAACATTAGGAAACAAAGAAGGAGGTTCATACAAATGCGCAGTGGTACTGGTATATCATAATCATACAGTGATAAGAATCTGTTCGAAAAAAGAAATAATAGAGTGATAAGATATTAAGAACTGTTTTATGATAAATTCAGTAAAAGCATTGTTCCGATCAATTTGGGCGTATAAGGTTACAATTTTCACCATTGATTTATTGAAAAAGTGAATATCAATCACAGAACAAAACAATTAAAAGAAACTTAATACCAAAGCTTCTTCTCTAGCTTTTGAATTTAGCACGCATGTGTAACCAATAGACACTTTATCGTTGTCACTGTCCTCATTTGAGGATTGCTTGAAATATGCTGTGATGGATCCTGCAACGTAACGTAAGAGAAACGAAACCTTAGCAGAAGCAAAACAAGAAGAAGAGGAGTTACAGAAGTGGAATATATTTGCTTTACCTTCGAGAGATCCCGCGAGCCCTTCCAGATTGCATATGATTACCTTGTGAAGATCGTCTCCGGCCCACATAGGACAGATGATTGTACTTACCAGAATGCATATGACGCATCCTATGAGTATTGTTTCCAGCCGTAGAGAAGACTCTATGAATAACTTCAGTAAGCTAGGAGCGCGATATCCAGAGACGGCAATGAAACTGAAGGTAAGAATGAAGATCATAAATCCATAATCAAATCTGGCATTGATTTTGGGGGAAAACCGTGCAAATGTAGCCAACGTACCTGTACTCACTCAGAAAAGAAAATAAGATTCTATATATAGACTAGTATATCTTGTGACTGCCAGGTATCATAGTCCAGCTAGGCTTCATTCCAGCTCACAACTCTAATGGGAAGATATATATATATTTTTTCTTATTGGAACATTAACTTCTTAAAGTATGTACCAATAATTTGTGATTTAGAAAAACTATAAATAAAAGCATGAATAAGTTTGGGTTGGACTTTTTTATCCCATACAGAGTGCTTTTTCAACATTGTTAATAGTTTTTTCTGAACATAACTGTTTCGTATGGGACCTTATGTGGCCTTAGATTCATAGTCTAAAAATTATGTGCCTGTGTGGTTTTTTGAATTTAAAATTATTACATACTAGCATAAATCCATCTTAAATGTGGATCTAGAAAGAATTGAGAAGGATTCAATTTCTTTAGGTGTAAGTTATTTTTATCTTAAATTTTTAAATGTTCATAAAAATTACACGTTAAACATTTTGAACTCTTTAGTGTTTGGTAAATCTTGGTTTAACATGGATTTTTTAATTACTTTTTTTTTAGTTTTATTATTGGGTTTCTATTATTTAATAAATTAGGCCATATCTTTTTCTCTATATTCTCTTTTTTTTACACTATATAAATATATGAATCCACAATATAATTTTTTTTTGTTTTTTTTAATTTATGTCCGTTAACATAATGTTTTTTTTATGTCTACTAGCATAATGTGACTAAAGTGACAGGATCTCCCTCATACTGGGCTGAGAGCAGCTAGCTTCTCTCGATGCAAAAATAAATTTTAACAATACAATCCTCTCATCTGATTCTGAAATAGAAGATGACATTTTCTTGTCTACTCCCAATTGTAGAGTATAAAGGCCTATTTACCCATAAATTTATTTTCAACTGGGAGATTTATTATTTTTTTAGATAAAGTCAATATTATTATATACACAAAGGCAACCAATCTGGAACAGTAATAAATCTAGGTCTGGTAAATTTCTAAAGGCAACCAATCTGGAACAGTAAAAAATCTAGGTCTGGTAAATTTGTAAAGGACACGGTCTGGTAAATTCGTAAAGGACACTTAAGACTAGCATAGCCACTTAATTTCTGATAGGTTAGAAAACAACTTATTTATGACAAGTTCCAAGAACTAGTTAGTTGTTAATTGTTTTTAATTGAGTCAAACACTTGTCTTTAATTTAAAATCATATCTATAAAATCATTTTGATCAGCCTCATGCGATCTACTTGCTAGTACATCCCAAATTCTAAAATATAAACATGTACTAATATATTTAAACATAAACTAACCTAACCAACTTATAATTTTGATTTTCATATAATTCAATATATAATATATTTATTTTAATAACTTAGAGACCTATTCAAATCTTCATATGATATATTTATTTTAATAAGTAACATACCTATTCAAATCTTCATATTACAACATGTGATATATTTATTTTAATAACTTACAGGCCTATTCAAATCTTCATATTAGATTGATTATTTTTATGTGAATGTACTCACCAGATAAAAACACCCCGAAAGCAATTATATATGGTTCCAGTTCATGTCCAGCTAGAATTGCAACGCAGTTTAACGCAAAAGCCAACATTCCTCCCAAGAATGTTGCGAACATTCTGTTTATGCCCTTGTACAAGGTTGCTCCTGCCACAGTACACACACCATACCTTTAAATCATACTCTCTCACTTAAAATATCGATCGAGTATTGTTCAGAATATCAATTAATACATGCTATTTGCATGGATCAAGGGTATATATATATATCGAGATGTGGATACCTGCGGTGAATTCGGAGACCACCACCACTGTCATGATCGCCCACACAGCTTCTCTTCCTGAGCCGTCATACAAGGGTTTGACGAAAAGGAAAAGGGAAACAAGAACAAGTGAGAGTCCCACCTTCATACCATGCAAAATTCTGGGTTCCTCTGTTCCGAATCGCCAGATCATCTTGAAAAGAGAAATAAAGGCACGGAATGCTTGGACGATTTTCTCAGACACTCGATGATGCCAGCGTTTGGGAGCCGAATAGTTGAGCTCGGAGGAGCCTATCTCCCATTCGAGAACGGTTACCTCCCATTCCAAGCTGGATCCAGCGGCGTGCTTCGATCTGGGCATGGCAAAATTTAAGTGGGAAGCTTTCGCTCCTTTCCCGCAAACTTTTGCAGAATGGATATGTTTTAGGCAACAATTTCAGAGAATAAATTCTGCAGAGCATTGAACAGCTATTTTATTCGACGAAGCTGAAGCTTTCATGGACGATACCCAAAACGTAAACAGGAGTGAGAGCCATGGCCGAAACACTATAAACCGGAGACCTTATTCTTAAATATGCCCACGACAAATCCACAGAGATCGCACTTGCGGACAAAGTACGCACGCCACTACGATTCGAATGCATCACTCATAAATTGATTATTCATTAAAGTCACAGGGGTGTTTCATGAAGTGCAAAACTGTCCTTTCGTTTCGCCGGGATGTAAGCCTCTGTCATTTCTTTGAAATATCAGAAGAAAACACTCAACCCGGATCCCACATTTGACATTACGCCGTTTTCATCTCGTTTATTTTGAGGTCACCCTTTTATTATAATATATTTAATCAATTTAATAACAGTAACCATGCTCTGATATCATGCTGCAAGCATAGAAGCCACTTGCCTTCCAATTAAAAATAAAATTGAGAAAGGTATTTTTCATTATTTGCAATGCCATCGGTCACCTATTTTGTATTTACCCAATCGCTTTGCAATGCAATCGGTCACCTAATCTCTTTTCTCTTCCAACTTCTCTAAACTCAAGTCGTTTTATGTCTCGACATGTATTTTATTTATTTATTTTTATTTTTAACATATATATATATAAGATTTGATTTATTTATTTATTTTTATTTTTAACATATATAAAATTTGATGACACTACCGTTTTTAGCAGACTCATATTATGACACATCAACACTAGGCAAGTAATATACGAGGTGTAGATAATGTAATGTACCTATAGTAACATTAAAGAAAAAACAAGCATCGAGATAGACACATAATTTTTATCCATGGAAAACTTTTGAGAGTAATTAAAACCCTAGTAAGAATAATCTTCCTTCACACGAGAGGACTCACTTTTACATGAGTAGGTGTAAAGAGCATACATTTAGATCAAATAAGTAGATGTAAAAAGTATACTTTTACAACAAATACATTTTTCTCTAGGGAACACATATTAAGAGAAGCCTCTTCAAGATATCTTAAATAAAATGACTAAATAATGAGTTTTTTAATTGTTGATCAAATCTTAGCTGTTTGTCATTAACTGAATCGAGGAAATTGTTAATTGAGTTGAGGTCGTCGTCGAGTGGTATGAGGTTGTCGTTGACTGAAATGACATGCTCAGGCTTGACGCAACCCTGTCCCAGTCTATTTAAGTTGGTCATGAGGCTGGAGTTCCCTAATAGGTTGTTGTTAGGGTTCTGATGGCTGAGAGAGAACCCTAGCATGTTTCGGCTTGATGAGAGGCACCTATAACAGGCTTCGTCTTCCCTGAAAACTGATCAGATCTCCAAAACAATAAAAGAAAACCCATGTTGCTGCCTTCACATGCTGAACTAGTTTGCATGGAGAGAGAAGATGCCCCATGAATTTCTCTTTCAAATCAGAGATGAAGAAATCATGTGTGTGTTGCTCAAATGAGAAAGCTTCTCTATTTATAATCCATCATTGAGTGAAAACCTATGAGTTAAGGAAACCACTCTTAGGGTCTTTTTAATATTTTGGTCTTTTGACCTTTTGTGGCCTTTCAATGTTTCGGTATTCTGACCTTTTGGCCCTTTAATCTTTTGACCTTTTGTGCTCTTTTATTCTTTCAATATTTTGACCTTTTGCTTAGGATTTTGGTCCTTCATTAATGGGCTCTTAGTCCTTCATTAGGGTACCATAACCATAGCTCCTTAAACAAGTCACTTTAGACCCTTCTCTTGGACTCTATGGTCCACACTTGTCATCTCAAAGTGCATCATCATTGAATAAGGAAGATTATTCTTGTTTTCCTTGTTGACACCAAGAATGTGTGTTAAGTACTTCAACAAGGGTTGGCTAGTGTTGAAACAGATCCGTCGATAGGGGTTCATTCTTTGTCGACACCCTTAACTCATCGATATCCTTGAGCACCAACCTAGACAATTTTTACCATGTGCAACAACACCTGCGAAGACGATGAGGTCTCACCTGAGGTGTTCAAGGGAGAACTGTCGGAACCATGTTTCCGCAATAAGAAGGAGGGTTGTGCATCTACTATCTATCTATCGCAAAATTAATTCAGAGATCAAGACATAAGTTTATTATTGCATATCCATACCATCAATCATCAGATCACATTAACATATTCAGATAGCACCAAGATAATTACTCATAAATAGATCAATCATCAAAACATGATTTAAAAAACTAAAGTTACATCGCATCATTCAGCAAGAACCATTGTACTGCGGTATTAGTTCATTCACATTGCATCACAGGGAAAATAAAAAAACATAAATATAGAAAAAGACATTGTTTCTATCATAACTCTGTCATGTCATATTACTCCCGCATCAAAACAGGTTCTCAAAAATAGTTGCGACAAAACAGACAATAGTCTTCCATAGAGCACAATTCAACATAAGATCATTACATTCATCACTTCACTGATAGATCCAAAGATTCTCTGAAATATTACAATCCTATATCTATTTATAGGCTCAAGCGCCTTTACAAAATGGTCCACTTAGATCAACTTCCTAACTACTTTGGACCAAAAACTACAAAATAATGACCAATTCCTACAAAATTATGACCAAGCTAACTCTTTGTCTAATTTATCGTCTTGCGCATCATCGTTGACCTTGCGCATCATCTTTGGTGTTGCACAGCTTAGATCCATCAAAACCGACCTCGAACATGCCCCCAACACAATCTTATGACTCACCCTCGATCCATGTCAACTGGAAATAGTGTAGCCACTGATATTGATCTTGAAGTCCTTGTATTATTGTTGGACTTCTTCTACCTGCTCCTTCATCTTGTCATCGATCTCTGTTTCATGGGTTCTCTCTCTGTCAGCACCCTTAACTCAACGATCTCCTTGAGCACCATCCCAGACAGGTGTTACCCCGTCCAGCAACACCTGCAAAGTAGATGAGGTCTCACCTGAGGTGTTCAAGGGAGAACTGTCGAAACCACGTTTCCACAGTAAGAAGGAGGGTTGTGCGTCTACTGCCTATCTATCATAAAATTACTTCATAGATTTAGACACAAGTTTATTATCGCATATCCATTAATCATCAGATCACATTAACATATTCAGATGGAAGCAAGATAATTACTCATAAATAGATCGATCACCAAAACATGATTTAAAACATAAAAACATTGCATCATTTAGCAAGAACCATCATGCTGCTGTATTAGTTCATTCACATTGCATCACAAGGAAAAAAATGAAAATAGAAATACTAAAAACACAGTGTTTCCATCAAAACTCTGTCATGTCATATTACTCCCACATCAAAACAGATTCTCAAAAATAGTTGCGACAAAACCGACAACAGTCTTCCGTAGAGCACAATTCAGCATAAGATCATTACATTCATCTCTTCACTGATAGATCCAAATATTCTCCAAAATATTACAATCCTATCTCTATTTATAGGCTTGCGCTTTTACGATATGGTCCACTTAGATAAACTTCCTAACTAATTTGGACCAAAAACTACAAAATTATCACTAAGCCGACTCTTTGTCGAATTTCCCTCCTTGCACACCATCTTTCTCTTTGTGCATCATCTTGAACCTTGCACATCATCTTTTGTGCTGCATATCTTAGATCCATCAAAACCATCTGCCAACATCCAGTCCCTTAAGAAGGTCCCAAATCCCATTGACCAAGCACCACCATTCTCCTAGAGAATGGTTATCAGCCCTACGTTGAGCTTCAGTCCAAGATTGGAATCAAATTCCTGGTAATTGACTAGGTGTTGTGAGGAACCTCCTGCAATAAACAGTGAAAATGCACAATATAACTGAAATAGCAGAGCACGCAAGATATTTTATTGATCGCAGGCCACTTCGAGGGGGCAACCTCTTTGAGCAAGCTCAATACAAAATAACTCGTGGATTCCTTCATTGGCATCAACACATACTTATATACTAAGTATAATATAAACAACTATTACTCCCCATGAATGTGGGATAATACAACATACTAACGAGACGAATTAAAAAGCATATGCACCCAATAAAATATACAATGGAATAAAGAGGAGGGTTGACATGGGTTCTTAACATCCCCTCCCTCTTAGAAATTTTTTTTCCTCAAAGCTTTAGATGTGAAAACTGCTACTTAATCTGAAGGAGTGTTTCCCATGTAGCATCCTCTTGTTGCATGCCATTCCATCGAATTAAGACCTCAATGATGGAACGAGAGAGAAGCTGACATTTCCACTTATTGAGGATGGCCTTTAGCTCCTAAATGATGGATCCTTCATGATCTAGTTCTGGTAAAATAGTTTGTGCTCTGATGTTGGTGCCAATCACTTTCTTAAGACAAGAGACATGAAATACTGGGTGAATGCAAGAAGAAGGAGGAAGTTCTAATTTATAAGAAATGTACCCAATATTCTGAAGAACCTTATATGGCCCATAGAACTTTGGAGCTAGCTTCTGATTCCCTTTGAGTTTCAATGAGGATTTCTTGTAAGGATGTAGACGAAGGAAAACCATATCATTGACTTGAAAAGTGCACTCAGAATGGTGTTGATTGGCATGTTGTTTCATGCAGTTTCTTTCCATGTGAATATTATCATGGGGGTGTATGGAAGGAGAATTGACAGTTCCTAACCATAAACTGCTTCATATGGAATCATTTTAGATGCAGTATGGTAGGTAGTATTGTACCACCATTCAACGAGAGGGAGCCACTTTTCCCATTGATGTTGTTGTTCAGAGGTGAAGCAACAAAGATAAGTTTCCAAACATTTGTTGATGGATTTAGTATGACCATCTGTTAGTGGGTGATATCCTAAACTCATATTCAGTTTGGTGTCAGTGAAGCAAAATGGTTCAGTCCAAAAATGACTTGTGAAGGTTGCTTCGCGGTCTGAGACAATGGAAAAAGGGATTCCATGAAGACAGAATATCTGGTCCATGAAAATTTGTGTGACTAAGAAGGCGGTATATGGATGGATGAGAGCACAAAATTGACTATATTTGGAGATCCGATCAACCACAACCAAGATTATGTTCTTTTTGCCAGATTTAGGTAGCCCTTCAATGAAATCTGTTGAAATATCTGTCTAGATCCTTGTAGGGATGGGAAAAGGTTCGAGCAATCTGGGAAGTAGTTTCGTTTCACCCTTGTGGCTCTAGAAGGTGTCACATTCGACAACCATATGTTGGATTTCTCGTTTCATTCCATTAAAAAAGAAGTTACATTGTGCCTTGTCGATGGAGAAGCATGGAGTTCATAGAAGACAGTCGGTTGAATATCTATGCTTTGGGTAAGCACCAGACGACCCTTGTATCTCAGAGAAGAACCATCCCAAAAGTAATGTGGTACCTTAGAAGGGTTACTTGCCAACTGTTGGATGATTTCAGGTAATGAAGAGTCATTGACATAGCCTTGCTTAACATATTGTAACCAATTTGGAATAGGTATAGAAATAGTTGAAAGAGAAACATGGTCATCAAATGTGCGGAAAAAAGCATCTACCATGAGATTCTCGTTACCCTTCTTATAAGTGATCTCATAGTCATAACCCATGAGTTTGATAACCCATTTCTGTTGTGTTGGGGATGAGACCCGTTGTTCTAGTAAATATTTCAAACTTTGGTGATCAATCTTGATGCAAAAATGATTCCCTAAGAGGTATGGCCGCCACTTATGTATTGCATGCAAAATAGCCATCATTTCCTTCTCATGTGTAGAGGCGGTTAAATTCTTACTGGAAATGGATTTACATGTGAACGCAATGGGATGTTCATCTTGAAGGAGGATAGCACCAAGTCCATTGTCACAAGCATCACTCTCAATAGTGAAGTTGGGCATAGCTAGAACATGTGTGGTACACATAGCTTGTTCCAGTTTGTGAAATGCACACTCAACACCATGTGTCCATGTAAAAGCGTCAATTTTTAGTAGAGTTGTTAATGGAGGTACAATATTCCCATAATCCTTAAAAAACTTGTGGTAGTATTCAATCACTCCCAAAAACCCATGAAGGCTTTTCAGGGTCTGAGGATGTGACCAATTTTTCATGGAATCTATTTTGGAAGGATCTACGCGAACCCCTTATGCTGAAAAAATATGCCCGATATAGTCTACTTCCTTATTCCTGTTGGAGCAGGGTCCCGCAGCTACAGAAGAAGCTGCTAGTTTTGGTGGAAAGAAGACAAGGCAAAGCTACGACGCCGTAGCACGTTTCCAGCTGGAGAGCAGTGCCCGAAACCGTGACTTTTTGAGATGCGGAAGTCAAAGAAAGACAACGGTACCTGAGAGACCGAGAAGGGAGAGCTCACGCACTGCATTGAAGGCAGCGACGGAAGACAGGAGGGCTCAGCGACCCTCATAAAAAAGAAGGAGCAACGAGGCTCAAGCATTGAAGGCGAAGGACAGAAAGCAGTGAAGCGGTGCATAGTACCCATGGTCAGTGCCGAGAAGCATGGAAGACTGCAGAGAGCTGTGGTGTGATGGGAAGTGGCTACCTCAAGGACAGAGAGGACCGACTGTCACTAATTAGGGTTTGGGTTACTGTTGGGACAGGCCCACAGTGTTGTAAGGGCGAGACCTTCGGGCCGCCTATATAAGCTTGTATTTTGAATTGTAAAGGGTTGGTTGGTTGGTTGGTTGGTTGGTTGGTTCATAGGATGAGTCGTTAGTTGGTCAGTTGATTATTTTTTAGTAGACTCAGGAGTCAGTCAGACAGATTGTGTGGTAACGATCCAGACACCTAGCTTGTCTGTGAGTCATTTGAGTCTGTATGTAACCATCCACAGAGAGGAAAGAGAGGGAAGGATATATTGAAAGAAAGGCAATATAGAGATAGAAATAGGCCAGATATCTAGAAGAGATCTCGCACTGCATATGCGGTGCAACAGACTGTGCTAACTTCCCTCAAGATATATAATAGAAGCACAGTTTGGTGGACGTAGCTCCCGTCCTGGGGGTGAACCACGTTAAATCTGCGTGTTATGTGTTGCATGAATGTGATTGTATTTGCTTATGGTTACTGGTTATTATGCATATAATGTTAGTTGCAGTAAGTGAATGTATGTATTGTTCAGCTCACGGTAATGCAGGAAGATAGAGATAAGTTGAAGTATTTTAGTAAGTTGCTTAAAGACTCCTTTACGTCTGTTTCTAATGACCATTTAATCACAATATAACTTCTGGGAAGTAGAGTTTCGCACATCGACACAGTCAACGCTAAGAGTGCAAAGTCATAGTGGTAAGATATCGCAGAGAGGCGATATCGCACCGGTAGAGGAGCTGCGGTGCACGATACTGCGAGCTGAGGGCTAGCGTTGAGGAGAGGTTGGGTGTCCCGCGGTGTGCAGAGACGTGATAAGGTTGGAGGTATTGTGAGTAAGTGGAAGTTGTGCGACGTGGGAAGAAACCGTGCGACTTGTGCGTGGATAAGGATCGCACGGCTAAAAGTGCTGCGAGTAGATGAGGACGTACGATGCGCCGATATAGTTGATCTTGTGATTCACAGGAGTAAGGAAAGAGAAGTAGGATGCGTAGAACTTGGTCCAAGACACTTGAGTCTTGGCCAACCCATTAGATTCACTTCGGGTGAGACTTCAGATCGCTTCACGGTTTGTCGCCGAAAGGGCCAGTGAGTTAGGGGTGTTGTTGATTGATCATAGTAAACCTGGGTCTGCCCATGCAATCAACAATTCCCAAAAACACATTTAGACTATTTGGCACGGAGATGATGACCATAGAAAAGTTGCAATACAAGATCCATATGTTGGATATGCTCAGCCCATGTTTAACTATAGATGAGGATATCATCAAAGAAGACCAGAATGAAGCTTCACAAGTAAGGCCGAAATATTTTATTCATCAATGCCTTAAATGTGGAAGGAGCATTCATGAGGCCAAATGGCATGAACAAAATATCATAATGGCCATCATGTGTGCATGCTATTTTAGGGCTATCATCCTCATGAACCTGAATTTGGTGATACCCAGAACGAAGATCCAACTTGGAGAAAAAATGAGCACCATGAAGCTCAACAAGAAGCTCATCAACAAAAAGAATGGGAAACTTATTCTTGATTGTGATGTGATTAAGTGCTTGAATTCAATGTAGAGGCGCAATGACCCATCTTTTTTTCGGACAAGAAGAACTAGTGAAGAGAAGGAACTAGTACTAGAGAGAATAATACCTTACTTCAGTAAGTCCCAAAGAAGCATCTCAATCTATGTCTTGTGGTGAAATAGGTAGCAATAGGGCCTGATGTTGGGAGGGATGCTTCCAGAAAGGAGTGGAATATGATGGTCCTCTGGTCTTGAAAGTGGAAATCCCACTGGTTCAGCAAAAACACATGCATATTGATCCATAATTTGTTGTAGATCTAAGGGAGTAGTTGAGACCACTGAAGGTTGCATCTAAATGATATGGAGGTGAGAGATGACACCATGTGAAATCCTCTTAAGGATATTTTCCATGCGATGTGAACTGATGATATTGAGAGACCCTGGTTGTAATCCCTTCAATGTGTGTTTTTTCCTATTGACTGAAAACTGCATCCAAAGTTTAGAAAAATCCCATAAAATGGGTTCAAGTGTGTGTAATTATTGAGCTCCAAAAACCACACCACATCTTCCTAAGGGAAACGCAAACATGTCGGAGCGCAAGTTATAATCCCCAATAGATATTCACAAATTATGACACTTCCCTTTGCAAGGTAAGGTGCCCCCATTGGAAATCATGACTTCAAAGTAGGAGCAAGGATGGACAAAACAATAATCATGTTTGGAGATCCTAGGGTAAATGAAGTTATGAGCACTACTAGAATCAATGAGTATTGTAAGAGGGATCTTTCTGAAGAAACCCCTGATCCGCATGGTTTGTGGGGTGGTGACTCGAGCTAATGCATGGATATATATCTCTGGATGATCATCCTAAGTAGGAGGATCAACAAGTAGCTGGTGAATGTCGTCTGCATCATCTACTGGATCCTTAGAATCATCAAAAATTTGAGGTGCATGCGGAGAATCGACATCTAAGAGATAGATATTTTTCTCAGCACATCGATGTCCCCAAGTGAATTTTTTGTCACAATTATAAAAAATCCCTTTTTCCCTACATGCCTACATCTTGGATCCATACAAATGCTTGATATGAGTGGTTCTAGGAGTTGGTGGGATTGGAGGTCTTTGGGAAACCATATTTCTGAATGGAATAAAAGTGGATTTGGAGCGTTGTTGAGCCATGGTCTTGTCCTCTGCCAACTTAGCCAACCCTAGGGATTCCATCATTATGTTGGGACAAAAAAATTTAACCTCAGATTAGATTGCATCCTTCATACCATTGATAAAACAACTCATGTAGAATGCATGAGGCAATCCTTGCGTGTGATTGGCCAGTTTCTCCAATTTTGTCTGATACTCCCTCACAGTGCCAGTTTAGCAAAGTTTGGTGAGTGCTCTTATGAATTCATAAAAAGCACTAGGGCCAAATCATTGCAAAAGGAGTTGGAAAAAATATTTCCAATTTGGCTCAACATGAGCCTTGATGTACCAAGAGAACCATTAAAGGGCTTCATGTTCCAAATAAAAGGATGTGAGTGGGACTTTATTGACATCAAAATTGTTATGCACATTGAAATATTATTCTTCCCTATAAATCCATCTAGTCGGATAATCACCATTGAAGCGAGGAAAATAAAGCTTTGACTCCCAAATGTTGCTATAAGAAGAGAACCCTGTGTCTGCAAAATATTCAGGATGTGGTTGGTTTATCATCGTTGAATGCTAAAGATGGAGGCCGAGAAATTTTTGATCCAGATCTTTGATTTTGGACTTGAGGGCGGAAATTTCTTCTTCCATTTGTTTATTTGTTCCTATGTAGGTGACAACCATAAGCAGGAGTTTTTTTTTGTGGAGGGGAATGGGTAGAAAAACAAAAACAGAAGGGGTTTTAGAAAAATAAATTTTGAGTTGGAAAAAACTCAGGTGGGTAATTAGGGTTTGACTATATTTTAGACACTTTATAAGGGAAATGGAAGCAAAAAATGCGACTTTAAGAAGAGGGGTAAAAGAATGAGAAAAATTGTCAGAGAGGGACAAGGAAGAAGAAATGGGAACCGAACATGGTGGAAAAATTTGAAGGCGATTGGGTGAGAATAGAAAAAGTTAACCTTGATGCAAGAATGATTGAAATGGTTTAGATCTTAGCATGTGTTTTTGGGCCCATGGTATTTGGTGGCCAATAGTGTAACACCTCGGTTTTGACCCTGTTTGCATTAAATTTATATGATGTATATATTGTAATTAATTGTGGTGTGGAGCTAAAGGCAAAATACCCACCATCAATTTAGCGCTTTATGTTTCCGCAATTAAAATCGATGCCAATGGTATTTTGTGCTAGCCGACACATTATAATTTTAGATATCATGTAAATATGCAATTTAATTAAAAACCCACAACCAGCTATGTCAATGCAACAAATAATGAGATGGGGGCATGATTTTCTAAGGATAAGGGGGGGGGGGATGTTTAACCTTGATCCATTGGGGAAAATCCATGTGTCAAGAGGAGAACCCATCTATATGTTAAACACCTTTTGTCTTACTCACCCCAGCCATTTAAATTTCTCCAAAATTTAGTCAAGCAGTTATTGCCTTAGGGCTTGGGAGGTGTAGGCAGCTGTCAATTCAGGCAAGGATATCATCCTTGACCACAGGATTTCCCAATGGGAAGGTTTCTATCCATTACCCTCACGTGGAAGAGAGAAACTGTATACTACTCAAATGCAGGCATTTTCTCTCATGCACTCATGTAGCTGAGCTCCCTCACGTTTTTGGAGAGCTGTTGGACATTTTTCAGCATCCATCCTCCATCCTCCATTCTCTCCTGCACAATTTTATCCATTTACTTCCATTCTCCCACATTTGAAAGTTGATTTTGGTTTTGCCCAACCGACTGAGGAAAAACCATGATGTCTGAGTGGGTGCTAAGCCATTTACACCCACGTGAAGCTATTACTTAGTTGGTGAAATCGATTTTGGTCCAGTTTTTTTTTACTCAACTGCCATTTCCAATTTTGGCCTCCGTGATGTTTTCCTTCAATCCCAGAACTATCATTACTGTGTATACATCTTTTTTTTTTGTCTCCGAACTAGTTTGGGAGTGGAAATGGAATCTGAACTAGCTTGATAAACCTAGTGTGAGAGGAACTTCATAGACAGAACTAGTGGGATGGATTACTTCTTTGCACACCTTGAATAGCATTGGAAGGGAAGGCATGGCCTGAGGGACTATGTAGCAGAGAAGGGAATGCTTCCTTGTGTTGGGTGTATATATGTTTTAGAAACCCGACTAGATCTAGTGCAAGTGTCTATAGCTCTGTGGTTGATCTCACTAGCTTAGCAATCAGCCTTTCCATCTCCTTCGAATCTTGATAAACCCAACTTTGTTGGCTTTGCTGAGTTTTTGGTTGTATCCTTGGTTGTGTGTGAGCCTGCTAGTGTTCCTTATTCCTTGCAGAAATCATTCCCAACTCAGGGGTGGAAGTGTTGCTGAGATATTGATGAGCACACTAGCCTATGTTTGGGTGGACCATTGTAGTGACATAGCTGGTTGCAGGACAAGCTTCTTTCAAGATAAGTATTCTTGTCTATTTTATCTCTACAATTGTATTTTTTTCTTAATGAAAAATGATTAATATGTCTAATGGGTTGAATGGATGAACTGCTTTTGCTGTATAATTGCAATTGTTATGCATCTGTGTATGTTTTATTTCAATGCATTTTTATTTTACATTCATGGGGCTATATTTCTTGGATTAGCATCACTACGATTGCGTTCTCTCTCTGATGGACAGGAGGGGATGTGACAAATAGTATTTTTCCAAGGTGTTTGGTGTTCAATGGTATTTGGTGGCCCGTGGTATTGTCCCATGGTATTACATGTAAATAATCCTTTATAAGGCTTGAGGAGGATCCATTGTAAAGTGTCCTAGAGTTGAGTGGTCGCTAGCTCTCTTAGCCTCTCTTGGATGGTTTAGATCAAGAGAGATAATATATCTATTATGGTGGTTTTTCCTGTTTTTGAGTTTTCTTCGTAAACATTGTGTGTCTATCTTAAATGTGTTGCTATGCAGATTTGTGTTCTCTCATTATTAATTATATGTATGCTCACTGAAATTGTAAGAATTGGTATCAGAGCCATGGTTTTCCAATATAGTTGTGCTCATTGTGTCATACCTAGTTTTTTTACCTAATTGTGGGGTTCCTGTTCGATGGTACCAACACCCTAGTAGCATTTTTGGGTTCTAGGTTAGAATCTAATTTCTCCATGTGCTAAAATCACAAGGTATCCCTCTTATGCACAGGCAACAAATGTTGCATCAAGTGTGGAATGAACCATTGGGTAGGTACGAGGGTGGTAGGTGTACTCATAGCCTAGCTTGATGTGGATCGAAGAGGTTGATTATTTGATTATGGGATGAACGGGAGATGGTTTAATCTCAATTATGAGACCAAGATTGATGATCCATGTATGCAAAGATAACTCTTAGAGAATTGGTGGTTACGACGGATAATGTTGTATTTTATCCCTCCTCTAAGGATCCTGACCCAGGTTCAGTCCCTTCTTCTTAGTGCAACAAAGACCAAGATATTTCCCCAATAGAGAAGAGCTCAGTCGACAACACCTGCCATGTAGATGCAGTCTCACCCAAGATATCTCTCTTAAATGGGTAAATACCATAACCACGTTTCCGTAGTTGGGTGGGGGGATTTATGGTACCCTGGACCCTTACCAAGGTTCTCAATGAATTCTGTAGGTGGATTATTTATGGGAACTATGAATAGTTAGAACACGACCTAAATTTTCTTATGCAAGTTATTATATCAACAATATTTATGCAGCATGACCGTATTCAACTGATACAATGTGGTTGACATACATCTATTCATTTATAAGAAAATCTACAATCATCCATTCATTGCAACATTTATGCAGATAACTGAAACACATTTATCATTCACACATATAGACATAATATAATGTGAAAAACCATCCAGGAAAAAACCGCAAAGGTGGTCTTCATCTGGCATGAGGAAATATATGCACCTTTTGTCTGCACACTAAGTTGTAGACTCTGTTCTAGCTCTTCTTCTCTATCTTTACAAACTCTTCCTTCCTCTCATGCTCTCTGATATTCTCTTTGCTCTCTTCCTACTTAGCTCTACTAATGATCCACACACAACCTAGATTGAATCAACCTTTCCTACTCTTATGTGCACTCAGGTACATATTGCTCAACTCCTATGCACTCAACAATACTATCTGATGAAATACACAACCAACAATGAAAGCTATAGTAGTGAACCCAACAATCCAAAAGCTACCAAGAGTCTAACCCACATACATCTTGGGTTCCTTCTTTTATAGACTTATTAAAGACTCATTACAGATTCATTACAGACTCGTTTTCTATCACTTTCTTAGCTCACTTCCTATATCTATTCAACATGCTATCCTTCTTATTCGAGTAACACCTAAAGATAGACAATAACGACCTAACTTACAAAGATACATTCATATGTGTGGTTTCTTCTAACTATAGATGAACTCGTACCCATGATCTTTAAGGCTTGTCTCATTATAACCATTACGCCTTACTGTCATTTTCCATCCATTATGCTACTTGCACACCTTATGATACTTCGATTATGTCGCATCTTCCCTTGTCGCACTCCTTCCTTTTGTCGCATATTCCTCTTCTGGCACAACTTCCTCTTCTGTTGCACCTCTTCCTTCTTCTTCCTTCCTTTCATTGCTTTTGTCGCATCTTCTTTTCTCTTCTTTCTTTCTGTCACTGCTTTTGTTGCACCTCCTTCTTCTTCATCTTCAACTGTTCTCCATACTTAGGTAGAATTCTAAGTGAATTATACCTTTCTATCCCTACGCCCAATAGATAAGGACCCATGTAATTTGGTAGATGGATTCTTTTTATATGAACATTAATGATAAGGTTGGATGTAGGTACAAAAGGAGCATGGAAAAAATGAGCAAGAAGACAAGCATGGAGAAGCGAGAGGATGAAGAAACAAATGGTGATAGTGTGGTCACCATGAAGACACATGAAACAAAATAATGGAGCAATTTGCATGTAAATGGGAATATGGTTGTAAGACCTGGCAAGGAATGTATACCCCCGGTAACTCGCCAGTAAAGTTAGGAGATAGACCTAGGTGATAGGGGGGCTTATGTGAGATATCGAAGTCAATACTAAAGGGGGGATGTTTAGGGTTAACCTTGACTTGGGAATAAGTCAAAGGTGGTTTCGGTCTAGTAAATTTTTTTTTGTATCCCATGATATTTTTCTATGATATTGGTGGCCAATGGTATTTGGTGTCCAATGATATTGTCCCATGGTATTGCATGTAAATAAGTATTTACAAGGCTTGATGAGGTTGCATTGTAAAATGACCTATAGGTGAGTGGTGGCTATCTCACATAGCCCGACTCGGCTTGTTTAGTTCAAGGGAGACAATATATATATTATGGTGGTTTTTCTTGGTTTCAGGTTTTCCATGTAACCATTGCATGTCTATCTTAAATTTGTTTCCATGTAGAATGTTTTTCTCTTGTGTATTATTTAATGATGGTCATTTAAATCCTAATACTTTTGTAGAATGGGAAGAGCCTTGTAATGAAGGTGCCCAAACCTTCAATTCCATAAATCACTATTGATTGATTGTTTCGTGGACCAATGTCTGAATGGAATGTGCAGATTCCTTGTAGAGTCCTCCCTCTTGAGCTCCAATAATCATATCTGAAATCATATACTCATTCTTTGGCCATAGAAGAGCCTTTCTTTCCATGAATATTACTGTGTAACCTTTATCATCTAAACTTGCGACTGAGATGAGATTCTTCTTTAAGCCAATACCATATAATATCTCTTCAATATGTAAGGTAGTCCTTGAGTCAAGATGAAAGGATGTTGAACCAATTTCTTCAATTTCATTGGTGGTATCATCTTCAAGTTCCACTTGAGCAGTAAACTTCTTCTTTATGAATTTTGTGAGAGTTTCATGAAACCTTGTCAAATGTTTGGAAGCTACAATGTCCACCCAACAAGATTTAGCACTATTGGTAATGGATATGGAGAGGGATGAAATAAAATAGTACGAGTTCTTTTCTTTTTTCTTGATCTTTGGAAGACTTATTGTTTTTCTTCTTCTTCTACAATGAATGCCTGGAATTTCCCTCTGAACTTTTTTTTTTCCTACAATTTATGGCATAATGTCCCATCTTGTGACAATTGAAACATTAAATATTAGATAGATCAAAGTGCTTACCTTGACGTTTATTACCCTTGTACTTTTGATGGAATAATTTATTTCTTTTCCTTGTATTAGCAGTAAGGGAAATATTCCCTTCATTAGAGCCACCAATTTTTCTTTGCATTCTTTCTTCCTCTTGTAAGCAATAATTCCATAATATTTCAAACTCTGGTTGGACTTCATGACCATTTACAATAGAGATAAAAGTTTCCCAAGAACTAATAAAACCATAAACATCAATTTGAAAAATATCATAATCATCTAATTTAACACCAATAGATAAGAGTTGATCCCTTACCTGAGACATCTTTGTAAAGAATGAGGCCAAACCTTTATCCTTCTGCATCTTCATTGTATGGAGCTTGTTCTCCGGGGCTCTTTTCTGGCTGGGATATTTCTTTTCATATAGGTTGGTTAAGTTATCAACACATTATTTGGTAGTCATCAATTGGGTTATGACAAGCATCAAAGTGTCCTTGATAAAATCATAGATTATTCTCCTTCCCTTGGTTTGATTTTTCTTGAATGTTTCCCTCCCTACATTTGTTGTATGTTCTTCTACAACACTGGTGACTAAGTCATCAAGATCGTTTTCTACCAGGCTATCCAAGATTTTAGATTTCCAAGAGTTGAAGTTGGAGGAGCCTTCAATTCTGTCTTCTAGTTTGAAGGAGACTGTATTCATCTTTTATTTTCAATAAGTTCTGCTGGATCAGATTTGTAAGGCATGCAAATTATCACATTTGTACCAAGATCCATATAGGAAATAATAACCTACTCAAAATTGTGCTCTTTTCATGCTTAGCTCTGATACCATGTTAATTTTTTAACATAGATTTGATTTGATGGCAGTAACAATCACATTTAAATTTTTTAGCAGACTCTTATCATGGCATATCAACCATATACAAGTAATATACCAGCTGTAGATAATATAATGTATCGGTCAACAATAACTGTAAATAAGAAACAAGCATCCATAGAGACATAACATTTTTATCATGGGGAGAACCTTTCAAGGAATAAAAAACCAGTTGGAAAGAATAATCTTCCTTAATATGAGAAAAGTGAGTTTTACATGAGAATATAAAAAGGGGCATACCTTTACATCAAATAAATTTGAGTCTAGGGAAGACATGCCAAGAGGATCCTGTTGAAGAAACCCTTAATAAAATGACTGTAATCAACCTGTCAATGACTAATCAAACCCTAGCTTTATTCCATTAACTAAAATAAGGAAACTGTTGACTAAATTGAGACTGTCCTTGACAGATATGAGGTTGTCATTGATTGGTATGAGTTGTTGTTAACTGATATGTCCTGTTCAATATGGACACAACCCTATCTTACTCTGTCTAATATCCATGAGGCTGGAGATTCCCTAACAGGTTGATGTTATTGTTTGTATTGATAAGAGAGAACCCTATGAGGGTTCACCTGGATAAGAGGGTACTCTAGTAGGGTTTGACTACACTCAAAACTAATTACATCTCCAAAACAATAAAATAAAACCCTTGTTGTTTCCTTCACACACTAAACTAGTTCACATGGAGAGAATCGATTCCCG
Source organism: Pseudotsuga menziesii (assembly GCA_001517045.1). NCBI lineage: Eukaryota > Viridiplantae > Streptophyta > Pinopsida > Pinales > Pinaceae > Pseudotsuga > Pseudotsuga menziesii. The sequence goes on along the minus strand of LPNX010198262.1, from coordinate 93,140 downwards.
ACGAATTTCTCTTTCAGATCAAAGATGAAGAAATCATGTGTCTATTTCTCAAATGAGAATGCTTCTTTATTTATAATCCATCATTGAGTGATAAATCCATAAGTTATGGAAACCACTCTTAGGGTATTTTTAATCTTTTGATCTTTTGACCTTTTGAGGTATTTTAATATTTTGATCTTTTGTGGTCTTTTAATATTTTGGTATTTTGACCTTTTGCTTGAGATTTTAGTCCTTCACTATTGGGCTCTTGGTCCTTCAGTGATGGGATCTTGGTCCTTTACTAGGGTTCCATAACGATAGATCTTTAAACAAGTCACCTTAGAACCTTCTCTTGGACTTCATGGTCCACTCATGCTCCTTTATCACACCAAGAACATGTACTAGATACTCCAACAAGGGATGACCAGTCCCTTGAGAAGGTTCCATATCCCACTAACAAAGTGCCACTATTCTCCAAAAGAATGGATCTCATCCCAAGTTGAGATTTAGTCCAAGAATGGAGTCAATTCCTGGTAATTGACCAGGTGCCTCCATTCTCCTAGAGAATGGATCTCATCCATAGGTTGAACTCCAGTCCAAGACTATAATCAAATTCTGGGTAACTGACGAGGTGGCTCCATTATCCCATAGAATGATTCTTGATGCCACTAAAAAAAATCTACATTTTTAGGTTGAGGCCATTAATCTTGAGAGCGTTCTGTGATATTTGGTGGTGGGAAAATGTTTTTTTCAATGGTCAGAAAATGTTGAGTTTTGCAGGTTTTTGAAAGCAATATTTTCCTCTCTTATCATCGGGTTCGTACTTGATGATGTTTCTTTCAAGTGCTGCATCATGGGACTTGGAAGTGGGATCACATCATGCCTCATTTAAATGTGTTGTAGGAAGTGTTTGTATGTCATGGTTGATGTGGCTCATCATGTATTATGATATCCTCTTTTCTTGTGGGTGTTTTCAGATGGTGTGCTTCCTCTGTTACGATATGCAACATAGTTGGTGCGGTTTTGGAATGATCTGACATATTGCGAAAGTGATGAATGTAGTCCTTTTAGGTTAGTTAATATCCAAGGTTTGCGAAATGGGACTCTACATACTTCGTATATTGTTCCTCATTGCAATGGTGTTTTAACTCCTTCTTCCATCTGAAATGACAAACGGTGAGGGTTCTTGTCCAACACTCCACTATTTCGTGGCCAACGTTTCTCGATGATATTTCCATGGTGTTTTCTGAGGTTTAACCTTTAGTTAATTTGGCATCATGGGTCAACATTGTGACTGCAATAACCCCTCATTTGTGTTGATGTATATGTAACTTCGGAATGTATTCTTCTATGTATCTTATATATTGTAACTCGATGTTTATTCCGGGATGTCTCTATTATGTATTTGAGTCATGTGGTCATGCCCCGATGTTCCAATAGAGAGGATTAATAATGTAAATAAGTCATATCAAGTCATTAGGTAAGTCCCCATAGTTTCGGGTCACTTGAGTTATTATACACTAATTAAGGTGTAGGCTCGAGTAGTAATTGTTAGGTTGAGCCTACGTGTGAAAATGAAATTCAAGTGAACGAATGAATATAAATAGAGAGTGAGAGTCTCTCTATTTATCACTTGTGAAATACATCACTTGCTCTCTCAAGTGTGGCGCACTATTGGAGAAGGAAATACTTTGGCTTGACAGAAGACAGAAGGCTATTGCTGTGTTGGGAGGTCATCTTACTGTTTTGGGTTTCACATATTGTGGTGATACTATCTTAGAGGAAGTTGCGGGGTTTTCTCCATTTATGGTTTCCCCGATCAAAACTCTTTGTGTCTCTTGTCTCATGTGATGTGCTTATGTTATTGTTGTGCTTGTTATTCTCTCAGTGAAAAGATCCTAACATAATGCTAGCTTAAATGTTGAAAAACTAACATGGTATCAGAGCTAACCTGAGAAGAAGACATTGTGCAGCTATAGGAACTAGGGCTTCCTATTTTGTGGATCTTCCTCCATAGATTTTCAGCAAAAGTATGCTAAGATGAATCTCCATTGAAGGGTGCATCTTTTTTTTGATGCGGAATTCAATTTCAAGCATTTTCAGTTTCGATGTGGAAATTAGGGCTTTCTACAGAAGAGGAATTTTTGAGTGAGACCAGAATAGGATTTTTCTCCTCATAAAAACTGAATTTTAGAGACCTGGATCAATAAATTTGGTTGGGAGAAACTCCGGGAAAGTCAAACCCTAGTTTGACCCTGAGCTATGAGCTAGGAGAAACCCTAAACACTAAAACTGCTAAATTTTGGTACAGTCGCTATATTCTGAGATTGGCAAAGTCTCAGAAGCTGAAAATTGCATGGACCGAATAAAAAATCCTGATGAACATTGTTTCCAAAAATCAGCCTCAGATTCGCTATATTCTGGGAGATATAATCTCTCCAAGTTAGGGCTCCATCCTCTTCCAGAAATCATCCATAAACAGGACACCTGGGGAGATCTGCAATATCTTGGGCTACAGAGGTCCAAATGGAATTCCTGAAGATGTTACAGAAAGGTCATGGACTTTAATTTCTCTGGTCCGAAGATAAGACTTAGAAGATGAACCAGTGACACGTGGCATGCCGTACAACATCGCTGTTCTGAACAGTCCTGTAACAGGTCACCTTGGGAAAATGATCATAAATCCCACATGGTGAAACCAATTCTGATGAAACCTACGGTGTTGGATCAGGGACATGCTAGGTTACCTCAGTAGGAAATTTAAAACACATAGGAGCATTAATTTCAGATATATCTCAGAAACAGTAACAGGAATTTATGCAGAAGAAATTGGAAATCTAGGGCTTCCTGTTCCGGGAGCTTCCCTCCACTGTTTTCAGAAAAGGAGTACATTGGACAGATCCATTTGAAGAGATATATTTGTATATCAAATTAGTTTTGAAAATTAGGGTTTCTATGACAAACCCTAGATCAGCAAACTGCAGGACAAGGACAGACACCTCAAATCGGTAAGATCTAATCCTTTGCTATTTCCATTTGAGGTTCTCATTTCAATATGATATATCACATCAGCTTGGTGACAAGCTTGGGGAAGTTGAAAACTTCCAAGACTGGAAGTATTTGATCTCTCTGAAGAAAATGGATTGGACACCTACATGAGTATAGAGGTTCCAGTTTCAGAGGGAGACGAGGTTAGAATCCTTTCACATGAAGAACTTGGTCAAGGCCAAAGAAGACATCATGCTCATGCTGCAGAGGATGATGAACCATCCAGAAAGAGATCTAGATATGAAAGTGAAGATTATT